>OY978525.1:50128928-50196428 GCA_963854835.1 Megamerina dolium
TACAAGCAAATTATGTGAGAGTGGTAGTCATCTGTTGTACTACTGTAAAAAATGTCTACAGTTATCGACAACAAAAAGCCAATTTTGGGTAAAAAACCCGATTGTGTGTCAATTGTTTCAAGAAGTATCCCACGTCAAACAATTGTCAAACACATGTCAAACTCCAAATGTGATAGCATAACATATATATATATATATATATATATATATATATATATATATATATATATATATATATATATATATAAATATATATATATATATATATATAAATATATATATATATATATATATATATATATATATATAAATATATATATATATATATATAATATATATATATATATATATACATATATATATATATATATATATATATACATATATATATATATATATATATATATATATATATATATATATATATATATATATATATATAATAAATCCTAAATATGTATTTCAAAATGTCCAACCATCGACGACACGCTTTATCAATCTAATGACGAACTATAAAAAAGTATAACAAAAAGAATTACATATAATTATATAAATATGATGATTATGTAGTCAAAATGATTTTTTTTAAATTAAATTTTTTTAATTTTGCTCTAAATGTAATGCGAACTTATAATAGAGTGCTTTTAGGACATATGATTTCAGTACTGCTACTGAATAATAATAAAAATAGTAATTAATTGTATACTTAAATAACTATAGTAAATAAATTACCTAATATTTCATATACACATATAAAAATAATACTATGGCATAGAATTGATGACAGATTATAATAAAGCAAATTACTAAATCTGATATACAATATATAGTATAGGGTTTTGACAATTTGCTTATTCACATAGCCAATAAGCCAGAAATGAGTCTCACGGCTGTACACAATTGGACGGTAAAATATTATCCTACTGAATATACTGATTTTCGAAATATATTTTCACAATTTGCAAACGCTGCTCCCATGTAAATCTTTTCATGAGGAAATATGAGACAAAAAAATTGCGATGATTAATCAAAGTAAGTGTCATAATGTCCAAGTTTCTCCCTATTGGGGGAAAATGGGCCTGAAAAACATACTGTAGAAGCTGGAGAATAAAACTTTTTTTCGTTACAGTTTTTATTAAGCCTTTCTCTAAAAGAAACTATCAGCATGTGATAAAATATTAATATCTTGAACATTTAAATCTTAGAACATGTATTTATATGAAAAAAATATTGTTTTCCTAGCATAGTTGATTTATACCTTTCAGGTTTTTTAGCCGCTGACCACTCTATTGAAAATTAACTGTCTAGCGAGTACGTTGGTATGATTTTCTAGCTTCAGTAAGTAGTTTCTGCTGATTCTAATTATTTCTTCCTTAACTGTAGGCATATTTAAATCTCTGTGGATATTTGAACTTTTAAAATACCATGAAGCTATTTTTTATCGTACTCTTTGAAGCTTTTCGACATTAGACATTGATGTACTACCCCACATTCGTATGCCATATTGATTTGTAGAATAAAACTTTATTATCGAGATTTAATGTTGGATTCATCAACCACTGCATTTTAATTTTGATTGAACTTTTGCAATCGATGTGGCGGACGAGTACCCTTCTTAAGGGGTCCACCTGTGTAAAATTTTCGAAAAATCGTTTTTTTGTTTTTACATTTTTCGCATCTTTAACGAGAGCTTCTACAGGATGAGGAAGGGGAAGTTTATGGTCCTGGTATTGCAGATTAAATGTGAGTCTATAATACAAAGTTTTGTTGTGTTTCCAAACTTTGAAAGCGTTTTTCTCGAAACCATATTTTTGAATTTTCTGGGCAGGATTAAAAAAATCTACTTGACCGATTGACTTGAAATTTTGACAGACTCATTAATTCAGATAACTGAAGGTACCCACGTAGCGGTTTTTCGAAATTCTTTTTTTCAATTTTACAGCAGTTTTTAGATCGAAAAAAAGCATGAAACGAATAATTTTTATAAAAACAACTGCCATTACTTCAATTTTTAAAATTTCGTCAAAATCCTACGTCAGTACCTCAACGATATAAACAGAAATAAGATTTATTTTACTTTTTTTTTTTCATTTTCTTCTATTTATTGTATCTTTCTCACGAAACTAACAATAATTATACAAATCTTATATACTAAAAAATACATTTTGTTGATTCTACACCAATGTGTACATCATTCAAATAACTTAAAGCAAACAAATATAACATGTGATGTCATGAAGGACATATATAATAGTAATGAGAGATTATGTGAAAGATATATTTAAAACATTTTTCCTTTTTAGTCTTTTAATATATTTAAGCTTAAGGAGCTCTCTCGCTAGAGTATTAGGATGATTACTTAGTCGTTCAGAGTAACGTTAGCAATGTTTCCCTATGTCTATTTTAATAGTGTCAATCTGTAGGTACTTGTGTATATTTGTGTTACTGATGTACCAAGGAGCTCGGCAAAGACGTCTAAGGATTTTAGATTGAACACGCTGAATTTTCTCAATATTAGAGTTTGAAGAAGTGCTCAAAAGCTGAATGTCGTAGCCCCAAATTGGTTTAATGGTGGACTTGAATATAAGCATTTTATTATGAAGTGACAATTTCGAGGCGTTTCCAATCAACCAATGAAGTTTGGCTGCTTTTAATTTAGCATGCGATTGCTTTGTTTCAATGTGCTTCTTCCAGGTTAGCCTTCTATCGAGATGAAAGCCTAGATAGGTCACTTCGTTTTTTTGTGGTATTTTTTGACCATTAATTTGTAGTTGAGGGCATGTTTTTCTAATCAACGTGAAAGTCATATGGACGCATTTTGATTCGTTGATTCTACTACGCCATGTCTCCAGCCAGTGTTGTACTTTTTTTAAGTGACTGCAGTTTTTCTGACGCTTTACTGGGATTATCATCGATGCTCAAGATTGCTGTATCGTCTGCAAAAGTTGATGTGAAAAGATTGCCATTTGTTGGTATTTCTGAAGTGTAGATTAGATATAAAAAGGGACCTAAGACGCTTCCTTGCGGAACCCCAGCCATTATCGTACGTGTTTGAGTTAGATACGATCTTTGTTTAACCATAAATTTCCTATTCAACAGATAGCTCTTTAATATTTTGCAAATGTTATCAGGAAAGAGACAACCGATTTTGTGAAGTAGGCCATCATGTCAAACCTTATCAAAAGCTTGTGCGACGTCCAGAAATACTGCTGAGCAGTACTGCTTTGCTTCGAACGCTTTTGTAATGTTAGATACTATTCTGTGAACTTGTTCTACTGTACCATGTTTTGCTCTGAACCCAAATTGATGCAACGGTATAATGTTACTTGCTTCAACAATTGGCTATATCTTCAACATTAATAGTTTTTCAAACACTTTGGATAGGATAGGCAGCAGGCTAATAGGCCTGTACGACGATACATTAGTTGAATCTTTTCCAGGTTTTGCAATCATAATTATTTGTGAAATTTTCCATGCTGAGGGGAAATAACAAAGGCGTGGCGTGTAACAGCTGTTTTACTGCAATTTGAGGTAGCTCGGCGATTATTTTGGCACTTATTTTATCATACCCTGCAGCTTTTTTGACGTTTAGTTCATTTATGATTTTGTTAAGTTCCTTTAAAGAAAATCTCACTAAGGTAGTAGAGCTGTTATTGGTCATGATTGGTAATCCTCCATCCCTTGTAGATTCATTTGGTTTGAAAACGCCTTCTAAGTTATTTGCAAATGCTTCTGCTTTATCTTGATCGGTTCTTGCCCATGATCTATCTGGCATTCGTATTGGAGCCTCTCTTATTATCGGACACTTTACACCTTTGACTGCTTTCCACAGAGAATAATCTGTATCTTTTGTTGCAGCAAGATTACTAATATATACATTTAAACGTCTCTCTTCGGCTTCTTTTAAGATTCTTTTAAGTGTTTTAGTGCAGTCTGCCAATTTTTGTTTTAGGTTTTGTGATCTATGCTGCTGCCATTCTCTCCTGGCTTTCCTTCTAATTTTAATTAATTCCTCAATATCGGCATTTGTATGCTTTTTATAATCTTGGAATTTATTTTGAGGTGTTGCAATTTTAGCAGCTTCATGAGCCAACTTGGTGAAATTTTCAACTGCACTGTCGACTTGCTTTACTGTGTTAAGAGATATTTTAAGGCCAATGTGAGAACTAATATATTTTTTATAATTTAGCCAATTAGTGAATTTGTTTGTAAGATACTGGCTTGATTCACTGAAACTAACTAAAATATTTAGTAAAATGAACTTTTTTACTTTTTGCGTTTTAGATAACTGGTTCGAGCGGAATCTTGCCCACAATTTCGGTATTTCATTTTGAAGGGGTCACTTTGAACGCCCTTAATGAGTACAAGCCTTCGGATTACACTATTGGAAAAATTTAATATTGACATATAAGCACAAACCTTCAAAATAACGGAAAACTTATTCTTATTTTCGAATTAGTTCTCCTAACGAAAATTCCCGAAAAAGCGTTCGAAATACCGCGCTCACACAGGTGGACCCCCTTAAGTGTAAATGTAACATGAACGATTTTCGTTTCGTTGGCCTTAATCTTTCAGGTAGAAAGCCAATTACTGAGGTTAACAAGATGATTTTAAAGGTTTGACGCAGCTGATATCAGATTCGACTGCGTGCTTGAGATAGCGGTATCGTCTACAAATGTTGGCATATCTGCTGCATATACAAGGTAGTGAAACGGATAAAATACGCTGCCTTGGGGAAGTCTAGCATAGATTTCACAAGGTGATGATACTAAGGATTTGTATTTTAATGGCACACAATGTAGGTGCTTGTTAGAAATAGCATCTTGATTTTGAGGTTCAAACCTTCATGACAGACAAAAGCTTGGACTATGTCTGAGAATCCGGCGGTGCAATATCGATTATTTTCGAAAGCGTTTCTGATTTCGGTGACGATGCGATGTACTTGTTCTATGGTGCTGTATTGCGCCCTCACCAACATTATTATTATTAATATTATTATTATTTTATTTTATTATTATTTATATTTCGGGATGTGGCAACACTAATGTCAATAGCTAAAATCTGTCAACAGCATAATATAATTTGACATTTTTTAGCAGAAACGCGCTCACAACGTTTTGATGTACAAGTGCTATTTGATTCGTTTACAGTGAGTTAAGAAAATCAATTTGACCAACAAATGGAACTTTTAAGAGAAGGTTTTCGTTGGAAAATTTTAGACAACTTTTGACGTAGATTATCTCAACAAGAATGTGTTGATGAACTCAGTTTTTTGTATGGCGATAAAGCACCATCAAAAACCACAGTATATCGCTAGTATTGTGAATTCAATCGTGGTCGTAGTTCGCTCGCAGACAAATTCCGTGGTGGTCCAAAATCGGTTGTTGTGCCACAAAACATCGATGTAGTGCATGAACTGATAATAGAAAATCTCATGTGACATATCGTGAGATAGAGGCATCCTTGGACATTAGTGTCACTTCAATACATTCGATTTTGCATGAACAGTTAGTTGTAAAAAAATTTGCGGTCATTGGATACCCCATAATTTATCAATAGCTCAAAAAAAAGCGTCGCGTCGATTGGTGTAAGAAAATGCTTAAAAAGTTCGACCGTGGTGCTTCAAAAGACGTGTATAAAATCGTGACAGGTGACGAATCATAGATATATGCGTATGAACCGGAAACAAAACAGCAATCGACCGTGTAGGTGTTCCAAGACGAGCCAAATCCAAGAAAAGTTGTTCGGGCGAATGTTCGCCTGTTTCGGCCGAATAAGTTATGTGGCCACTGTTCCCCTTGAGCAATGTAGGACGATTAATTCTGAGTGGTACACGACCATTTGTTTGCTGGAAGTCTTCAGAGAAATTCGCAAAACCAACCGTCAAAGACAAATCATGCTCCAAAATGACAATGCGAGCTCTCACACATCTCGTCAAACAGGTGAATTTCTGAGCAGTTAAAACATCGAATGACTCATCCTCCGCACAGTCCTGATTTAGCACCCAACGACTTCTTCTTGTTCCCGAATATCAAACGTAAACTGCGTGCTCAACGATTTACGATCGCCAAAGAAGCAGTTGAAACTTCCAAAAACCATGTTTTGGAGTGTCTTAAGAGGAATGGAAAAACTGCTATTACAAATGGTTTGAACGAATGCAAAAGTGCATTGATCATCATGGTGAATATTTTGAAAAACAATAAAGCCGTTTTAATTTAAAAATGTTTGATATCATTTGCTTTTCTCGAAATATAAATAATAGCCTCGTATGATTCAACCTTGGTATTATCCTTATCAGACTTTGGGGTCATAATAATTTGTGATAACTTCCAGTTACATGGATAATACTTAACCACTACGTAATATGGTATTAGATGACTTATTTGATTCATACATTTTGCTAAAGTATTTCAGACCTTTCCTCCGGCAGCAGAATATGAAAATTCGACACTAAAAACCAAACAAAATGGACAAAAATGTTCAATATTGCAAAAACTAAATCAGCTATTCTAAAAACCGCAATTTAAAAGAATGTTTTATGATAAGTTCAGGTTCTTATATGAAAAAACATTCACACGTTGCATATTGCACATTGTTTTAACAAAATGAGGTCCGCGTACGAGAAGTCTACTCCCTAGCTGAAAAAACCCGTTACCCTCTACATCACAAGTTGAAAAAAGAAAAAAGTGGAACCGCAAAATGGTTTTGAGGTATTAGATTGGTTTTATAGTCGTCTGAAGCCAACCCGATGGAAAATGTGTGGGGAATAGCAAATCCGAAAATCAGAGAAAAAACGATATGGACAGCAAAACAGTTGTCAAGGCAAATGCGACTGAATCGGAGTCAATTACCTCGGCAACTTGCTCAGAATTTAGCCCAAAGTATGAGTCGGAGTTTTGAGGCCATAATAGCGAATAGCGGCAACTATACATGTTATTAATAATATTGTGTACAATATATATTATAAACGTATAAAATGCAGTTTATTTGAAATGAATCGACCAAATAGTTTCTAAGTTATGACGATCAAGTTTCTACTGGACAGACTATATTTCCATATTCTGGCGCCGAAGGGAGGAGTTGAAATTCTTTAGCAAAATAAGTTATATAACATCAGTTTTTCGAAATTCAATTATAATTTTAGATGTTATTTGATCTCTTCCAGGTGCTTTCTTGGGATTCAAAGATTTGTTAATAGCATACAAGATTTCATTCAGTTCGATTTTCATTGGACCCTGATTTTTACGTTAATGTTGGCAGTTGCGTGTTCAGTGTAGACGTGATTTGCATAAATATCTTCCTTAGCTTATCCACAAACGCAGTTCCTTTTTCGGTATCACTTCTTGCCCAGTTGTCATCAAACAAACGCGTCCGCCTATACTGAGTGATAAAGATCTTTAGTAGCTTTCTAAAATGAATAATTAGAATTTTCTGTTGGACCGATGTTATGCAAATAGTTTTGCAAACATTTTTCATTACGCATTTTAAAAAGTTATGTAGTTTTTTAATTTTTTTCTTTCCACAATCGTTTAATACTAAATACTTTAAGACAGGCAGTTAATCGAGCAATTAGCTAATATTTTTTAAATCTATATTTACCCCACAAAATTAGTGCTTGAGTTTTTAATCGAGGTAAAATATCTGTACAACTGTGCTAGGTGCGTTCGGTCTTTTGATTTTGCTGTGTTTAGTAGTCAATATCAGTTGTTTGATATTAATCTACAATTTTCTAAAATTAAAACTTCTTGATTGTTAGTCAAGCAATTTTTGAAGGAGCACTGCAACGAATATGTGTGCTTTAATATTTACGATATTGTAGCCAATTATTGTTTTTAGAATTTGAATTATTGCAGAAAAGCGAAAACGTAATGGACGAGACTTTGTTTGTCATAACGCTTAGATTATGGCCCGATGAATGATCCAGTGAGGCTTCCGTATTATATATTTGTTAAAATTATTCCAAAATCTAAAATCAATAATATCTAGAATCGTCTTCCCATCCGAAGGGCAATAGGTCGGTTGACCAGTTGATAGAATATAAAGTTTAGTACTCATTACAGCATCAAAGTTACCTTCCTCAGGAGGAAATTAACCTGGAACTCCAAGTCGCATGCCACAAGAAATCTATCTCCAAGTCTTAAAAAGGAGTCCTTGAATTGTTGCTCAGCCATTTTAAATTTAGAAGGACAATATTTAGTGTAAATTTTAATTTTTTTTACCAAACTCTTCCAAACAGATAAACGTTGATTACAAATAGTCCTCACAAAATCCTTCCAAGATGTAGTGTTTAATTATCTATTCAATTATAATGTCAGCTCCACCGCATGATCCACCTCTCGGATGTTTAGTATCATAGAATTTATAACTCTAAAGGCCGTTTTCACAATGTCTGGTTAACTTTGTCTTTAACCATAAGATAGCTAACCACCACCACCAAACTCTGTTTACCTTACATTCAGTTGCCTCTCTCATTGTTAATTTAGGAAAAGTTCACAAAAATTGCATTGTGAATATAAATAAAAACTGCATGACATCTGATATTTGTTTACACTTCAAGGCGCCGTAGCTCAGTGGTTAGTGTGTTGGCCTTGTGATCTGTAGATCGTGGGTTGAATCCCCGGCTGATGCATAACAAATTCAATATCGAAAAGATTTTTCTTTCGAACGGTACCCAACTGTCGGCAAGCAATTGGCAATTCTTCTGACAGTAACAACTTGCCATGAAAAAGCTTCTAAAAGAACTCTGTGACAATGGTCAGAAAAGTGATGTCACAAGGGTTCTGCCGTTCGGAACCGGCTAAAATAAGTAGGTCTCTTCTAATACTGTCCAAAATTTAACACGCACAACAGTAATGGAGACAAATGAGCCCTTTGGTCTTTAACACGCCTTTTAAGTTTTTACATATTTACACATTTAATTTAGGTTTAATTTTATTAATGGGAAATAAACGCAACCCAATTACGAAATTCTCTAATTTTTCTTTCTCTCTTCTAATTTTTTTTTTTTTCTATTTCATAATGTATGCTGTACTATTTTTGGAGAGACGAAATCTACTTATGAAAGTATCTTCATCATACCGTTTCAAGTAAAGTGTGTTCCAAATTTACCATTTTTAAAGAATTATATTTCTTAAAAAAAATCTTTTTGTTATAGTATTTCTGATTAAGCGTAAACCGGGCATAGTTTATACGGCCCTACATCCTAATATTATTCTTTATGTGAAGTGCGTTTCAGAAATTCGCATAATATAAAATTTTGTTCTTTTTCAAAAATTTTTGCAGCTCCAGTTTATATTGGCTTAGACAATTTTCATTCCAGTGGCATAACTAAATCGAGTTTATTTAGGAGCGCTTGCATCAGATACGATATCTTGCATCATACTTTGCATACGCTCATAAACTGATTAATGTTAACTACAATATTTTGAGTTGTTTATTCCAAGTTACTAGGAGGTATTCCACTTGATTTGGGAACATGTTGTTTGTCTCTTAGAACGCTTGAAAAAGTCGGACGCTGCGAGAAGTTTGAAGGAATGGAATTTATTATCTGAGAATATGGTTATCTTGGCAGTTGGAGCATTGAATAGGATCGTTTGTGCGGCTATTCATCTGTCATTTTACTATGCGGAAGGTAGCGTAAATTAAAAATTGGGTGTGATTAACCTTTTTATGGAGCAGGCAGTGATAATGTTGAATATGACACAACGTTTTCGTTGTCAAATTGCACTGCCTTCATATCATCTTTCACCGCAACGAAAATGCCAACTTCGTGCAGTAATTGATTTGCAATCTGGATATTGGCAAATTGGCATGGAAAATAATGAGCAAGAAAAAACGGCATTTGTTACACCATTCGGAATGTAAATTCGTATGCCATTTGGGTTGAGAAATGCACCCGCAACATTCCAATGCCTCATTGGCAAATTGAAAGGGGGTTTAAGTGATATCACAATTGTTGCATACCTCGATGGTATAATTACAAGTCTAAGAACTTATGCGTAACGCTTACTCGATCTAAATAGACTTTATAGTAGTTTAAGCCAGTTTGGTCTTAAATTTATGCACTTAAAAAAAATAAACCACATGAGACCAATATCGCAACCCCTTTGACCTGAATTCAATCATGCCCCCCTAAATATAATCTATCACAGACGGACTATAAAATTAAATGTCGAATGCTCTAATTTCTCAAATTCGATAAGCTCTTGTGGTGGCTGCTTCTCATCTCTCCACTGCCGAACCATTCGAGAGATTGTGTGTCTCATATCCAAACCCAACCAAATACGAACAACTGAGCAACTAACAGTACAGTACAGTAACAGTAAGCATTTAGAAACGTTCATTAAATTTCTTCTAACGAACATATAACTAATTATGATGACATGAAATGAACGATACATCTTATAGCCTAGACAGACGGCAGCCTAATTCCGGATTAATACGAATAAAATATTAACCTGACAGACGGCAGTATTGCGAATTACTAAACGGCTGATTGCTGTTTTATTAGGTCTGCTCACTTACATTACTATCACTATCAATTTCTGTCATCTGTCACTCTTGATATGAGAAAATCTACAAGTACGTGAACTGAAAACTATCAGAAACCTGTAAATTGACATTTACAGTTTGTAATTGACAGCTGGAATTATTTGTTCGCCAACGCTTTTCATGTTGAAAACTGTTAACAATTGTTGAGTTTTTTGTAAGCGTGTGTTATTGTTTTGTAAGTTATATCGAGAAAAATTCACAATAGAAATTTTTCAGCAGTGTTGCTATCGCAAATTGCCCTAATCCTCTTTAATTTTGAGAATTAACTCGTAGAGTTAATTCTCACTAAGTCTCACTAAGGGACGATTTTATTAATCGTTAAATTACAGTTTATTCATTTTGGTAAATAATCAAAAAATTCATCTTATTATTAATTCTAAACAGTATTTTTTTTACAATCAGACATTTTGAAATTTACATACATATATTACTAAGCGATATGAATGAAAAAAAAAGAATGGAAAATTTTAGCAAGTAATTGCAAGACCAATATAGGATAATTAAAGTATAATGCTAATCAAGGTATGGTACGACCTTTATGGTAGGTACATTAAAATACAAGTTAAATGTTAAAGTTAAATCTAGTCTAAAAATTGCATGTTCTACTCTACTCATATGATGTAATTACAAATTAAATCATGGAATTAATACAACTAAAATTTTATGTATGTATACATATACATATACATATGTAACGGGTGTTTTTTTTTCGAGGTATAGAACTTTAAATTGCAATAAAACAACGATGGATTATTCGATTGACATGAATTTTATTTATTCGAAAGATAATCTTGTGGCATTACATTTTAAATATGATTTCTGGCATATGACCGCCACGGCTGGCTCGGATGTAGTCCAATCTGGACATCCAATTTTCGATGACTTTTTCCAACATTTGTGGCCGTATATCGGCAATAACACGGCGAATGTTGTCTTCCAACTGGTCAAGCGTTTGTGGCTTATCCGCATGACTTTACATAGCTCCACAGAAAGTAGTCTAGCGGTGTTAAATCACAAGATCTTGGAGGCCAATTCACAGGTCCAAAACGTGAAATTAGGCGGTCACCAAACGTGTCTTTCAATAAATCGATTGTGGCACGAGCTGTGTGACATGTTCCGCCGTCTTGTTGGAACCACAGCTCCTGGACATCATGGTTGTTCAATTCAGGAATGAAAAAGTTAGTAATCATGGCTCTATACCGATCACCATTGACTGTAACGTTCTGGCCATCATCGTTTTTGAAGAAGTACGGACCAATGATTCCACCAGCCCATAAAGCGCACTAAACAGTCAGTTTTTCTGGATGTAACGGTGTTTCGACATACACTTGAGGATTAGCTTCACTCCAAATGCGGCAGTTTTGTTTGTTGACGTAGCCATTCAACCAGAAGTGCGCTTCATCGCTAAACAAAATTCGCTTATGAAAATCGGGAACAACGACAATTATTTTCGAAATAAAATTGCACTATTTGCAAGCGTTGTTCAGGCGTGAGTCTATTCATGATGAATTGCCCAACCAAACTGAGAATAAATCACTTGACAGCTGTTAAATCGGTCACCATCTTGAACAGTAATGCCAACTTAAAGTTCTATACCTCGAAAAAAAACAGCCTTTATATGTATACTATCTTCCGATAAAAACAATTTGGCATGAGAAAGCTTCTAAAAGAACTCTGTGACAAAGCTCAGAAAAAGTGATGTCACTGGGGTTTTGTCGTTCGGAACCGGCTAAAATAAGTAGGCCCCCTTCTAATACTGTCCAAAATTTAACACGCACAACAGTAATGCAAGAGTAATGCAAGATAGCCCTTCGGGGCTTTTAAGTGCCACATATATAAAAAACATGTATTTAGGAGGTCATGTTATATATACAAAACGATCTTGCATTATATGAGAAGGTAATAAAGGGTACTTAGTATTAGGATATACATACTAGGGTACACATATATATTTGAATATTAATTTATATTTGAATAAAAATGTATAAATGCATCATTACGTTAATATTAATTGGTTAGGGATTTTAAAAGAAATAGAATCGCAGTAATGAATATAAGAAAAAAAAAATAAGATAAAGATTTGTCAAGATTCAAAAATGTGCTAGACATCGCGATTGAATTATGGCTATAGACTGATAATTTAAAAAAATTATACGTAGCGATTCGTTCTAGTGTTTTGTGCTCTTCCTTTCAAAAATATGAGCGAATATACTGATGTAAAAGGAGAGTAATTATTAACTTACATGATCATCTTTGGTCCGTTCGATGTCAGCAGGCGCCCGATGAGATGCGTCGGAGCTATAGAAATTTATTAATTATCTTTTATTTAGGAATCTTAGTTTGAAGTATTTTCGCTCTTTGTAATTAATTGCATGTTATGTTTATTCACTTTTTTATGATGTTAGTTTATGTTTATATCAATGAGCACGTTATCTACTACATTACTATAAACTACTTACTATGCTATTACTTAGATAAACTTGGATGTTCTAACTGTAGATGTTGGTCATTCTTTTTTAAATCGTACAACTATTAGGATGTCTCAAATTCGGGCGAAAATTACAAAAAAAAAAAAAATTTTTTGCGTAAAATAAGTATCAGTACACAAATATCAGGAGTTTGCTTGGGAAAATTTTTTAACGGAATATCGTTAGGTCAAAATGACAAAGTTTTGTCAATTTCTGTGTTACTTAAATCGCAATATCTCGGGTCCTACTGGTCCGATTTAGTTCGTTTCACATCCGTTGGATAGATAATTTCATATACTATTTATACTAGATATACTAACTTTAATTTAAGTTTTAATTTGGTTTTCACTTTTAGTTGCTTATTGCGTAATATTGTAATACGTTTAGTTTTAAATAGGAACTAATTTGGGTTATATTTTATCCACATGATAGGTATATGCCGATATTTTTGGAAAAGTTATGTGCAAACCATGAAGGTGCGATTATATATTGTTGTATTTGGTGCTACATGCACCGAATGTATGTATGTGTTTTACTATTGACTTTTGATATACAATGAAATTCCAGCTGGTAATGTGAATTTGCTTATTTCCTTTTTTCTCTTTAACCTTCAGGAAATTTAAAATCTTAAATATATAGATTTACAGATAAGGATATGACGAATCTTATTGATAATCCCATCTTTATATGTGCGATATGTATTAGGGTAGAATTACCTCCACTGTTATACAAATGTGAGTGATCGCGATGGGGGATTCTTTAGGTCTATTAATTTTTGTTTATTTTATTTATTTTACAAAAGATGTGTTTACTCTTTATTTTAGCACTAGAAGAATAGTGTTATTGTTATACTTAAGTACACGTGGGAGTTTAAACACGCCTTCACTCTACGGCAGTCTGCATCAAAAGTATCTTTATCTAGAAATCATGCCATCTTTATTTGAAATTAGCTTTTACTTAGACAATTACAAATCGGTATAATCAGGTTTTCCATTGAGTGGGCGATACTTATATGTTAAGTGCAATGTGGTTTTACTTTACTAAAAGTTGTAAATTGTAATGGAAATTTGTATTTCTGATTTATAAGTAAAAAAAAATACAATAATAGGAAATAACTTAAACTTAAAATGCGCTCTTACAAAGCAGATTACTTTTGAAACATGTGTCAATATATTTCACAAGAATCTGAAAAAGGCGCTGAGGTTAGCATGGAATACATGAAATGTACCAATAGGTCTACTATCTATATCTTCGAGAACATAATAAGATGAATCTTGTTTTTGTCGAACCCTAGCCTTGAGAAAGGTTTTAGCCAATTTTTCGTTGAAATGCTTTGCCATATCGTTTTTAACAAAATTCCTTTGAAACACATTTTGACCTGTAATTAATTTGCGTGAACGCAAATTATATTGATGTTCATTGCTATAGAACGCTTTGTGCAAATTAACTCTTATAGTGCGTTTTCATTGAGCCGAAATCCGAGATTTCGTGAACCTTGAAATCTCTTTGATGTCTTTACACTGGTTGAAATCAGGATTTCGTTGACGGTTCTGTTAAAACGTAAACAAACAATATATAAATATGTACAAGTATTTGCACCTGCAAGTGCAAAAATTACTTCAAGTGTTAAAAGATGGTTTAACGAGGGAATGCTATCGTTATAAACAACTACTACCTTGCCATTTTGCGACTTAAAAGGAATAACATGTTTTTTATATTTTCTTTCTATTTACGGTAGTTTGATTATTTAAACGAAATCTCAATTCATTTATCATTTTTAGATTCAGGGTGGGAATTTTTAGTATAAAAAGGTTTGTTCGTTTTGTTAAAATTGAGATTTCGATAAGATTTCAGCGAAATCCAAGATTTCAAATGTCACAAAATGTATGGCGAAATCCTATAGATTTAAACAGATTTCATAAAATCTTGGATTTCGGCCCAATTAAAACGCACTATTATCGCGTACATTCAAAATGTTGTCAAAACGATTTTGGTTCCTTTCAAATAACCGTTCGGTTATCATGCCAATTTTTCGCAACAAATCCCATTCGCGTTGGTCTTTCAATATACGCCCTCAAATCGGCGGATATCACCGGTCACGGTGATGATATCTAAAGACCCATCGAATATTTAATTCCAGCCGGATATTATTTTTGGCACCACAGAAGGTGAAATTGAATCTGCATTTTCTTGTAGGGTATTGTGTGCATTCATGGAATTTTTTTTCCGAATCGACGTGTTGATGTTGTTATTGCTTATCGTGTGAGTAAACCTAGTAGATGTTCTCACTGTGCCCTGCGCGGTATTAATGTTTCAATTTTGGAAATATGAGTCGGAAACTAATCGACCCACATTTTCACGAATTTGACTTCATACGCGTTCGTCAATATGTCATCGATTATGTTTTGAATCAGATTTTGATTTAAATTGTTTTGACTATTTTGACGCGGAGTGCCGTTCTTATTACCCCCACGCCTTCTATTACGTAAATTACAGTTATTAAGTGTACGAAAGAACTATTCCTCGTTACAAATCTTGCAAACTCTTGTTAACTTGCCAAGCTGAAGTAAATCTTCACTGGTATGTCGAACTGCCATTTTATATAATATTCACAGATGCATATATTGTTGAACAAACCAACTCATTATTTCTCAACGAAACGCAATAATGAAAGCGAGTGAACATTTTATATTTAGATATATATATATATATATATATATATATATATATATATATATATATATATATATATATATATATATAATATATATATATATATATAAATATATATAAATATATATATATATATATATATATATATATATAAATATAAATATATAAATATATATATATATATATATATATATATATATATATATATATAAATATATATATAAGTTAACACATTATACATTGCATTTAGAATGGAATGTGACTGCTGACGGTGTGTCTGGATGGATACGTGTGTAGTAACAAATGCAATGTATAATGTGTAACTTATATATATTTATATATATATATATATATATATATATATATATATATATATATATATATATATATATTTATATATATATATATATATATATATTTATATATATATATATATATATATATATATATATTTATATATATATATATATATTAATAGTATATATATTTATATATATATATATATATATATATATATTTATATATATATATATATATAATATATATATTTATATATATATATATATATAATATATATATATATATATTTAATATATATTTATATATATATATATATATATATATATATAAATATATATATAATATATATATATAAATATATATATATATATATATATATATATATATATAAATATTATATATATATATATATATATAATTTAATATATATATATATATATATATAAATATAAATATATATATATATATATATATATATATATATATATATATATATATATATTATATATATATATATATTTCAATATATATATATATATAAATATATATATAAGTTAACACATTATACATTGCATTTGTTACTACACACGTATCCCATCCAGACACACCGTCAGCAGTCACATTCCAGGTGTCATATTGCCTTACTCGACGAGAATAAACAGCACTCAACGTTCCCACAGTCATCACTCGGCGCGTGGACTACGTCAGCATTTGGACTATTTTATTAAGTTAATGTTTAAGCCTTCTTTGTATTCTTAAATTTAGTTCGGTTTTTGTTCCAAATAAAGTAAGACGTGTTGCTAGCCAACACGCAGCCTTTTTTAAAAAATAAATAAAATTAATTTTTAATTAATTGGCGCCCGAGCAGGGACCCCTTACAAGTCTTTACAGAAATTTGCCTGAGTCAATAGGCAAGTAAAGATAAAGGGGTTGTCCCGAGGAAACAAAAAAAGGACTTACAAATCCGGCTCAACTTTGAGAGCAAGGAAACGGAGCGCCCTAGTAGCCAAACGAGAGGCAAACGGGAGGTGACACAGGTTCACCAGCGGCCTTGCTGTAGCTCTAAGAAACCATATTTTTAAGAAAAGAACACACGGTACGCGAAGTGAAATCAATGTAAAAAATTTTTTATTGTAAGGAAAATAAAAAATATTTAATGTGAAAATAATAAAAAAAAACAAGTAATATTGAGTACAAAATAGAAACAAGCAATGTGAAATCAATTAAAGAAAAGCTAATAAATAATATTGCGAGAAAACTAAAGTAATAAAACCTTGAAAAAAAAAAGTTATGAAAAATAAATATAACAAAGAAAAAATATCAAAGAAATTTAAAATAATTGTACAGAAAAAGATTTCCAAAATAACGAAGAAATTATGTTTTTAAGGTACGTGACAGTTGCGAAACAATTTGATTGCTATTTTTGTAACATAAAAAAAGAAAAGAAAGAAAAAAACGTTCCTATTAATTTCTGAACAAGTGTTTGAATAAAGAAAGGATGCCCGATAGTATCGAAGAAATTACAGAAAGGCTTAGTAAATCTCTGACCATGAGTCAGACACAAAGGAGTAATACTAGTTCTGGCGAACTTTCGCAAACTCAGAAAGACGAGATTAGGGCCATAATGGCAGAATTTCTAAAGCAAGATACCCCGGATGAAGGCGGCGACCATCCGGTAGGAACAATTCGCATTGAAGAATTAGATAAAATTCCTGACATCGTGAAATCCCTAAGGGAATTCTCAGGAAAAGCTAGCGAGTTCGGCTCATGGCGAAAATCAGTAGAGAGAGTACTGCAACTTTTTGATGGTATCAAAGGTACGGGAAGATACTACGCTATACTCCATACAATAAGAACGAAAATTGTTGGAGAGGCAGATACTGCTCTCGATTCGTACAGAACACCACTGGACTGGATTAAAATAAGGAAATGCCTAATGATGCACTACTCTGATAGGCGAGATATCGGGACACTGGAATACCAGATGACCACCATGTGCCAAGGCCACAGAACAATAACTGAATTTTACCAGGCAGTATACCAGCACCTATCTTTGATATTGAACAAAATAGCTTGTCTTGACTTGGATGAAAGTAGCCTTGCATCGATGACAAACGCCTATAGAGACAAGGCGCTCGATACGTTCGTTAGAGGTCTCAAAGGAGATTTACCAAGATTACTGAGCGTTAAGGAACCTACATCCTTGCCTCAGGCATTACATATCTGCCTGAAATTGGACAATATGGCATACAGGATGCAACATGCCCATGGACAAGTACAAAAACCAAATGCCCGCGGTTTTATTCAGAATCCTCAGGCATCTATTGGGAATAAGTTTTATCCTGAGCTAGCCCATGTGGGAAACCAAAATAGGCCACCAGTACCACCACGGTTGTTATCAAGACCAGTAAACGGACAGACTGCTCAGAATCAATCCAGACAGCAATATTATACGTACGGCAATGGAAATCAGAGACCTCAAGGATTTCATCAAGGACATCAACAAAATCTCCCAAATCCGGAACCAATGGATATCGATCGTTCTATCCAGACTAGGCAAATAAACTATGCCAACAGACCGCCGATCAATAACGGAGTCAAAAGGTCATATGGTGGTTCATTCCAAGGCCCAGCACACAAGGCTCAAAGGAACTTTCACGTGAGAACGGATAGCGAAAACAATCAGCTAATGGAAAGTCCTCAAGACGACTATGAAACGGAGCCACTCGAAGGAGCTGTAGGAGGTACAACGTACATTAACGATTACATTGATAAAGTTAATGAGGAATACGTCGATGAATCAATACACTACTTCGGAGAAGGATACAAGGCATCAGATAACCCAGTAGAAGAGTACTCAACTGAGGATCTTAACGCTGAAATCAATTTTTTTGGTTAAACAGTTCCTCGCTGCCATATTTCAAGGTTAAGACGAGGAACGGTGACATACTCAAAATTCTTTTGGACACAGGTAGTAATAAGAATTATATTAAGTCAACTCTGGCGGAAAATCCTGAGAAAAATCAGGATTATTTTAGTGCAAAAACAATATCCGGTGATGTACAAATTACACACCATACTCTGTTAAAAATATTTGGAAATTCAGTTCAGCCTATTAAATTTTACCTCCTACCCGGACTGAGAACTTTTGATGCAATTTTGGGCAATGACACTTTAAGGGAACTATCGGCAATAATTCATACGGCCGATAATTACTTTGCACTTAAAAATGGTATGAAAATACCAATATATCAATATTTATCGCAGGACGTGAACAATCTAGAAATCAAAGTCGAGCATCTTTCGGAACATCAAGCAACAACCATGAGGAAGATAATACAATCTCACAAAAACCTTTTCGCAGATCCAGACGAAAAGTTAACGTACACCACGAAAGTGCTGGGTGAAATTCGCACAACTACTGAGGACCCCATCTACACGAGAAACTACCCCTATCCAATGGCACTTAAGAGCGTTGTCGAGGAGGAAATAACTAAGTTATTAAAAGACGGAATAATAAGACCATCTCGTTCCCCCTACAATTCTCTCATATGGGTTGTCCCAAAAAAGGAGGACGCGTCTGGAAAGAAGAAATATAGAGTTGTAGTGGATTTCAGAAAATTGAACGCAGTCACTATAGCTGACAAATATCCAATACCAGAGGTTGGGGAGGTATTGTCTCACCTTGATGGTAATAAGTTCTTTACAGTTATTGACCTCAAAAGCGGATTTCATCAAATCCCTCTGAACCAGAAGGACATTGAAAAGACAGCATTTTCGGTTAATAACGGGAAATATGAGTTCACCAGGCTCCCGTTTGGACTAAAGAACGCCCCATCAATATTTCAAAGAGCATTGGACGATATCCTCAGAGATTTCATCGGAAGGACTTGCTACGTTTATATCGATGATATAA
Source organism: Megamerina dolium (assembly GCA_963854835.1). Taxonomy (NCBI): domain Eukaryota; kingdom Metazoa; phylum Arthropoda; class Insecta; order Diptera; family Megamerinidae; genus Megamerina; species Megamerina dolium. The sequence goes on from OY978525.1 coordinate 50,148,837, forward strand.
TCATTTTTAGTAAGGACGAGGAATCACACTTCAATCATCTAAATGAAATCTTTAGCACATTAGCCGCAGCGAATATGAGGGTGCAATGAAATAAATGTGTGTTTTTTAAGACAAAAGTCGAGTTTTTGGGTTTCGCAGTCTCTGATAAAGGAATTAGTACAGTACAAGAGAAAGTAGTAATGTAATTACTACAGGAGGTTCGTGAAAGGTTACGCTGATTTAGCCAAACCATTAACGGCAATGTTGAGAGGCCCAAATGGCTCAATTCCTAGATCCGAGTCAAGCAAAGTGAAGATAACACTTGGGTGCAAAGAAATGAAAGCAATGGATGTTTTGAAAAATGCTCTATTATCCCGAGAAGTTATGCTATTTTACCCGGACTACAAGAAGGAATTTCATCTGACAACCGATGCCTCCAATGTGGCACTCGGGGTTGTACTTAGCCAGGATTATAGGCCAATAGCTTTTATTTCAAGGGTATTATCGGAAACAGAGGAACACTACGCCACAAACGAGAGGGAGATGTTGGCTATAGTGTGGGCTCTACATACCTTTAGAAATTACTTATATGGAACTGCAAAGGTCATAATATTCACTGATCACCAACCGCTGACTTTTGCTCTGAGCAACAAAAACACTAATATCAAAATGAAAAGATGGAGGGCGATTCTCGAAGAATACAACTACGAGATCAAATATAAACCCGGAAAGTCAAATGTCGTGGCAGATGCGCTCTCTAGAGCACCAATCACTAATGTAAACTCATTAACAGGTACCGTTCATAGCCAGGGGAGCTCTGGGGAAAATTTGGTGACCTGGGTAGAGGCTCCTATAAATGCATTTAAAAATCAGATATTCTTCAGTGTAGGGGAAGTAGCATCGTATCAATTTCAAATTATATTTCCTGGTTATCATAGACACACCATCGTAGAAAGGGAATACGACCAGCAGAACTTGTTGGCATTATTGAAAAGATACCTAAATCCTTCTGTGAAAAATGCTATAAGTGCACCAGAGTTTGTAATGGGTAAAATACAGGAGATTTATCCATTACATCTTAAAAGTTATAGAGTTTCGTTTACGCGAATATTCGTGGAAGATGTCATTTCCGAGAATGATCAGGAAAATGTAATCATCGACACTCATAACAGAGCTCACAGGAATGCAGCGGAAAACAAACTGCAGATTTTGGAGAAATGGTATTTTCCCAGTATGTTTTCGAAGATAAAGCGTATAGTAAAAATATGCTCAATATGCAAGAAGAATAAATACGATAGGCACCCAAACGATCCAAAAATAAAAGAAACTCCTATACCCTCCTATCCCGGACAGGTGATCCATATCGATATATTTTCTACAGACAAAAAGCTAGTATTGACTGCTCTGGATAAATTCTCCAAGTACGCCCAAGTTAAAATGTTTGCAGGAAAATCTATCGAGGATGTTAGAAGACCATTGAGGGACCTATTATTCTTCTATGGGGTACCGAAAACGGTCGTCATCGATAATGAGAAATCGTTAAATTCTGCTACCATTCTGTTTATGATGAAGGATGAATTGAATATTGAAGTGTTTACAACTCCTCCTTATTCAAGCGAAGCGAACGGACAAGTCGAAATATTTCACTCAACTCTCGCGGAATTGCTAAGGTGTCTAAAGGCGGAGGGAGTATACAGAAATTTCGAGGAACTCCTTGAAAAGGCAGTAAACGAGTACAATCATTCAATACACTCAACTGTCGAACGCAAACCTGTCGATCTATTCTTCGGAAGAACAGTCGATTTTTCCCCTGGTAGTTACGACAGAACCAGACATTCAAATATAGAGAAAATACAGGAAAAACAAAAACGGACTCTAGAATACCATAACAAGAGGAAACACGATGAAAAAGAATATATTCCGGGTCCAACCGTTTTTGTAAGAATTAATAAAAGATTAGGAACAAAACTATCTGAGAAATATAAGGAAGAAATAGTGAAGGAAAACAGAAACTCCACGATAGTCACCGAAAGAGGTCGTGTCGTTCACAAGAAACATATTAGAAACTAATTTCCAAATTTTCATTTACAGATTGCTAATTTTAACGGCACTGTGCGCCGGGGAAATTCAAATATTGGATTACTCAAATTCAAAATTGGTAGCAATGCACTCAGGAACAGCTAAAGTCCAGACTGGCACTTTCAAGATAATTCATACTATAGAATTGAAAAAATACGATACTCTCATCCACCTATAATCACCCTCTAATTCCTTACCTAAAATACACCATATCCCAAATAAAATCCTACATATCCCGACTCAAACCAAATTTAAAGGCTAAACGTTCACTGGACTTTATCGGCAGCGCATGGAAATGGATTGCCGGAAGCCCAGACCATCACGATTTTGAAATAATTCAGAGAAAGATGGAAGATATCTTGGAAAATAATAGCAATCAAATCGTAATTAATCGTCTGTCACTTGAAAAAATTAATAAACTTACAAATGCCACAAACGAAATAATCAGAATTATAAAAACAGAACAAAATCTCCATAATGAAAGAATATTAGAATTTAAATACAAACTTGAATTGTTAAAGGAAGATATTGCCAACATTGAATTCGCAATTCATTTAGCTAAAGCTAACATTGTCAATTCATTTATTCTTTCTTCTTTTGAAGTAGAAATTTTAAATCATATCTTTAACAAAAGTAATGTACCATTTTCCAGTACTGACGAATTGCTACACTTTGCTGAAGTAAAAATTGCCATTGAAGGATACAATATATTGTACATTTTAAGTATCCCAACTACTGACACCAAAAATTGTAATAAACTACTGATTAAAGCTATAAAGAGAGAAAATATTGTAACTAGGCTAGACTATGATTACGTATTAGATTGTAAGAACATAATTTTTGGCCTTAAAGAAAAATGTAAAAACTACAATGGTTTATCAATATGTAGTCCTGGTACTTATGATGATATCACAGAAACAACGTGTATCCCGAGGCTGCTAATGAGTCAAACATCTAAATGCACTACAACCAATAATGACCATATTAATGCAATAGAGGAGATCGAGGATGGCATATTATTTCTGAACCAGTACATCGGTGAAATCAACGTGGATAACTCAACAATGTGGCTTAACGGGTCGTATGTCATTCATCATTACAACAGTACGATACGAGTTAACAAAAAAACATACGTTACAAGACAAATCACAGCAACCAAGCCTCTTCCTGCCTTAATTCAACCAATGGCCACGGATGCTGAAGAGAGAACATTATCTCTGGAACTGATAAATGACATTAATGTAAAGAACACCTTATCAATCCGCAAACTTAAGTCAATTAACAAGATCAGTTTGTCGTTAAACTTGGGAGTGATAACAATTGCCCTTCTAATTGGGTGTTTATACCTTAAAAAGCAATTAAAAAAATGCAGAAACATTAAACCCAATCAAGATGAAACCATTATAGAAGAGTCCTCTCAAGGTAACCAACCTACAAACAACATCCCAAGGATAAAGGTCAATAGCCAAAATAAGAGCATCTACATCCTACCATGTTTTTGATGTTCCATTCGAGGACGTATGGAACTTAGAGGGGGAGGAGTTAACACATTATACATTGCATTTGTTACTACACACGTATCCCATCCAGACACACCGTCAGCAGTCACATTCCAGGTGTCATATTGCCTTACTCGACGGGAATAAACAGCACTCAACGTTCCCACAGTCATCACTCGGCGCGTGGACTACGTCAGCAGTTTGGACTATTTTATTAAGTTAATGTTTAAGCCTTCTTTGTATTCTTAAATTTAGTTCGGTTTTTGTTCCAAATAAAGTAAGACGTGTTGCTAGCCAACACGCAGCCTTTTTTAAAAAATAAATAAAATTAATTTTTAATTAATGTATATATATATATATATATATATATATATATATATATATGTATAAATATATATATATATATATATATATATATATATATATATATATATATATATATAATATATATATATATATATATATATATATATATATATATGTATAAAAATATATACATATATATATATATATATATAAATATATATAAATATATATATATATATATATATATATATATATATATATATATATTTCTATATATATATAAATATATATTTTTAAGCAAAATAAATCAGAATGAAATATGGTGAGATTACTAATTATATTGTATTAGTTCTCCAAGGATAAGAAATTTGAAAAATCATTCTTATTAAAAGTACAAAATCATGAGTAATTTTGCAAAAAATAACGTTTCAGAATAACCGGTATCTTCTTTCTAAAAGATCCACGATAATCCTCATTAGTCTGAAACATAACCCCAAAATTATAAAATATAATTAAACCTCAACTTAGTTTTATTTGATCGGATATAGTATCGTTAATTACTTAAGTACTATACTTCCAGATTAAAAAAAAACAATCCATCACAAAAATTATGTATGTGATTTTAAAATAGGTTAGCTAAAAATGTTTCACATTAAATATACTAATTCCATATTCCAGAACGACCTACGAAAGCACAATACCAACAATTCTAATAGTCGGTTAGACCAACATTGCTATATTAATATTTTATCTACTTCCAAACATATAGAAAAGTCGGAAATGAAAGGACCAATATCGCAACCCCTTTGACCTGAATTCAATCATGTCCCCCTTAATATAATCTATCACGGACGGACTATAAAAATAAATTTCGAATGCTCTAATTTCTCAAATTCGATAAACTCTTGTGGTGGCTGCTTCTCATCTCTCCACTGTCCAACCATTCGAGAGATTGTGTTTCTCATATACAAACCCAACCAAATACGAATAACTGAGTAACTAACTGCAGCATTCAGAGGAGTTCATTAAATTTCTTCTAACGAACATATAACTAATTGTTATGACATGAAATGAACGATACATCTTAAGAGTCATATTTAAAGTCAAAGTTTCGGCCTTTTTTGGCATCACCGATTGAGGGGGAGAGATTTAAGAAACCTGATGTAAAAAATTTCTTAATACGTTTAAGAACCCCGCTAGTATACATATACCATGGTAACGTTAATTTCATAGAAAACAATACAAACAAAAATATCAAAATCGATCATTATAAAGTTAAGTAAATGTTTTCCCGTACTTAAATTTAAGTATAATTAAAGGTATAGAGATGTGCGGCGACAGGAATGAGACTCGAAAAGTCGAGAAGATCAAGCGCCTGAGTGGCGGTTTAAATCCCGGAGCCTCTTCCTACCGTGATGTAAACGAGAATCTGGTTACGGATGTCCAGAACGTACTGAGTCTATGGGAACACTTCTCCAACTTACTGAATGGCGATGATACGAACAATTCCGCCAGTGGAGGAGATTGCCCGAACAACCCAATTACGGATGATGGTGTTGACGTTTCACCACCCGACCATGACGAGGTTAAAACAGCCATAATGAGGATGAAGAACAACAAAGCAACAGGTGTAGATGGCCTGCCTGCCGTGTTGTTTAAGACCGGAGGCGATGAGCTGCATGCACTAGCTCATAAGCAGAATATGGTCGGACGACAGCATGCTGGAGTCTCTATGTCCTCTTCCCCATACATAAGAAAGGAAACCCCACAATTTGCGCCAACTACGTAGCATACGTCTCCTAAGCATCGCATACAAGGTCTTATCGTGCGTATTGTGTGAACGATTGAAGCCTATGCTCAGCAATCTGATTGGACCTTATCAGTGTGGCTTCAGACCGAATAAATCTATCATCGATCAAATTTTTACATTACGCCAAATCCTGGAAAAGACCCAAGAAAACCAGATCGACACACATCACCTATTCGTCGATTATAAAGCCGCTTTCGACAGTCAGATAAGGGATTACCTCTACACAATTATGTCTGAATTTGATATACCTGCAAAACTCATTCGACTTTGCAGAATGACACTGCTTAACTCTCGTTGTGCAGTGAAAATTGGAAAGGATTGCTCCCCTCCGTTTAATACCAAACGAAGTTTCAGACAAGGTGATTATTATGGAGAAAATTATACGAGCTGCAGATTTACGACATAATGGCACTATCACCAACAAAAGGGTCATGCTGCTGGCGTATGCCGACGATATTGACATAATCGGTATTAACTAGCGAGCTGTCAGTGCAGTTCTGAAATGGAACGAGTCATGTCTAATGGGTCTTACGGTGGACGAGGGCAAGACGAAGTACCTAGTGTCTACAAACAAAGACTCCGCCTTGGACAACACGTCACTGTTGTCAATTACACTTTCGAGGTGGTGAAGGACTTCGTCTATCTTGGAACCAGCATCAACAACTGTAATGACGTCAGCTTGTAGATCATACGTAGGATAACTCTTGCTAGCAGGTGTTACTTTGGGCTGAGTAAGCAATTGAGTAGTAGAGCCCTCTCTCGAAGTTGGAAAATCACACTCTACAAGTCCCTCACTAATGCTGTCCTAACATATCGCGCAGAAGCCTGGACAATTTCCACCATGAATGAGAGGATGCTTAGAGTTTTCGAGAGAAAAGTTCTGCGCATGATCTTCTGATCTATTTGCGTTGATGGCGAGTATCGAATAAGGTACAACGATGAGCTGTATGTGATGTACGCTGACATTAGCATAGTCAGGCGAATCAAAATCCAGCAGCTACGCTGGCTAGGTCATTTTGAGCGATTGGAAGAAGACGCTCCAGCGAAGAGGGTATTTAATTCGGCACCTGCTGGAGGACGCAGAAAAAGAGAAAGACCAAACCTTCGTTTGAAGGACCAAGTGTTGGGTTACCTGGCGGCGCTTAGAATATCCAATTGGCGAAAGCGAGCGAAGAACAGAGAATACTGGCGCCGCATTATATGTTCGGCCTAAATCGATCATCGGTTGTTATGGCCACATAAGAAGAAGAAAAATCATTAAGGGGCACTAACGAATCATTAATTGACTCTGAAAGTGAAGTTTTCAGTGCCTCACTAAGGGACGATTTTAGTAATCGTTAAATGATTCTGAGTGCAGCTGTAAGACTCCCATTTTCATTTCTCCTTCAAATATAATTAAAGTTTATTCATTATGGTAAATAATCAAAAAATTCATCTTATTATTAATTCTAAACAGTAATTTTTTTTACAATCAGAAATTTTGAAATTTACATATATTACTAAGCGGTATGAATTAAAAAAAAAGCAATGAAAAATTTTAGCAAGTAAGTGCAACACCAATATAGGATAATTAGTATAATACTAATCAAGGTATGGTACGACCTTTGTGGTATGTAAAATAAAATACAAGTTAAATGTCAAAGTTAAATCTAGTCTAATAATTGCATGCTCACTCTATTCATATACATTATGCACTGATGTAATTACAAATTACATCATGGAATTAATACAATTAAAACTTTATGTGTGCACATGTTTATATACATACGTATATATATTTTGGTGGTCACGTTATATATACAAGACGACCTTGCATTATTTGAAAAGGTAATAGTACTTAGTACTAGGAAAGGGTATACATATATACTTGAATACTAATTTATATAATATTTGAATAAAAATGAATAAATGCATCATTACGTTAATAATAATTGGTTAGGGATTTTAAAAGAAAGATAATAGCAGTAAAGAACATAAGAAAAAAAAAATAAGATCAAGGTTCTATAGACGTGTGCTATAGACGTCGCGATTGAATTATGGCTATAGACTGATATTTAAAAAAATTATACTTAGCGATTCGTTCTAGTGTTTTGTTCTCTTTCTTTCAAAAATATGAGCGAATATACTGATGTAAAAAGAGAGTAATTATTAACTTACATGATCATCTTTGGTCCGATCGATGTCAGCAGGCGCCCGATGAGATGCGTCGGAGCTATAGAAATTTATAAATTATCTTTTATTTAGGAATCTTAGTTTGAAGTATTTTCGCTCTTTTTAATTAATTGCATGTTATGTTTATTCACTTTTTTATGATGTTAGTTTATGTGTATACATATGTGTATATGGTAATATTTTTGAGCATAAGTAGTTATATGAAATTGTCTATCGAACGGATGTAAAAGGAACTAAATCGGACCAGTAGGACCCGAGATATTGAGATTTAACTAAAACAGAAATTGACAAAACTTTGTCATTTTTCAAAACTTTGACCTAACGATATTCCGCTAAAAAGTTTCCCTAGAGAAATCCTGATACACGTGTAAACTTTTTTTACGTAAAGAATTTTGAAAACATTTTCGATCGATTTAAAAATGTCAAATTTGTGTTTTTGGCCACATCCGTGCGAATTCATTAAGCTTTAGAAATTTAATGTTACTTTTTATCAATTATCTAAAATGGTCCAAAATAGAAGCGTTTAAGCCTACAGTCAGAAATATTCCTATAGGTGCATATACTTATTTCAGTATATTTTATAGAAAATAGTTTTCATTTTATTTTGTTCACGTTATTTTAGTTTGGTAATACAAATTTACATCAAAACCATATAGAATTAATGAAAAAAAAAAATTATAAAAAAAATAATATCTCCAATATATTTGACTGTTTTTGAAAAGCACAAAGATTTCCCTGAAACATTTGTTTAGGCGCAAACATGAAAATAATTAAAAATCTTAAATTTAATACGCGTTGTATGACCTGGAATACTCTATTAGGCATTGATGACACCAGATTTTTTATTTGCTCCCATACCTCCTTGATTTTCAGTTTTAACTCTGTAACAGTGTGGTTGCCATAGCTTAGTGGTTAGTGTGTCGGCCTTCTGATCTGTATGTTGTGGTTTCTATCCCCGGCTGAGGCATAACAAAATTAAGGGGGAAGACCACTTTGAAGGTTTGAAAAAATCGAATTTTTTTTTTTGCTTGAAATGTTCTATGAGGTATGTATTTTAATGTAGTATGCATCTATAGTCCGCCAGAAACATTTAAACGAGGTAACGAGACGATTTTTTAAAAAATTTCCCGTGGCACTGAGCGAGTTGCTAAAACTTCAAACGCGTTTATCTCGAAACGATATTTTGTAAACTGGTGGGACATATCACGCTTGCAGTTTTCAACCGATTTTGATGAAACCTTGCAAAATTATCGAGAATTTAATTCTGCATCGAAATACTGGGTGCAATTTTTGATACTTTATAATTTGGATTTTTAAAGCACGATTTTGAGGCAAATTTTACAGGTAAAAAATTAACAATTTTTTATAAATAGCCACCATTTTCATAAAAATTAACTTTTCAAAAAACGGCTTCAGTATTTCAGTGCGAAATTATATGGAGAATAACCTGCATATCTAACTTTTGTTCCAGATTCACTTACCAAGGGTCCAGATGTCCCACCGATGGGGAAAACCGGGCTGGAGGAGGGGCTACGCGACCTGGTGCAGCGTGTACAGGGAGCCCGAGATCCAAGAAAAAAAAATTGACATTTATTGTAAAAAAGATAACTAATAAAATCATATAAAACATTTTATCATTGCAAGTTGTTTTAATGCTAAAAAAAAATTCCGAAAATACTTTATTTTCCGACAGCTCAAGGTGGTCTTCCCCCTTAATATCGAAAAGATTTTTTTTCGAACGGTACCCACCTGTCGGGATGCAGTTGGAAATTCTTCCGGCAGTAACAATTTGCCGTGGAAAAGCTTCTAAAAGAACTCTGTGACAAAGCTCAGAAAAAATGATGTCGCAAGAGTTCTTAAGTTCGGAACCGGCTAAAATAAGTAGACCCCTAGGCGCCACATATATATATAACAGTTAAAAAGGGTTGGCACCTCTATAGATTTTTCGCGTAGGTCATGCCAGTAGCAGCTGTATTGATGTGGACCATCGAGATTGAATTTTGAATTGATAAATTGGGTTACCGGAAGACCCAATTTAGTTTAGTAATTTGAGAGGAAGTTATTAGAAACTCTCATCAAATTTCAGCGAGCTTCTACCTCTTGCTAAATAGTTACTTGCAAAATAGGTTCTTTTACGTAAAATACAAAGATTCGATTTCAGATCTTAAAGATATGAAGGCGGGCGTGCCTCAAAGTAGCGTACTAGGACCTTTGCTGTATCTGCTATTTGCCTCGGACAAGAAGTCATCTGCGGACAAAAGAATTGAAAAAGCCACTAACGACTTGCAACGTATCTTAAATAGTGAACTTGAATGGTTCGATAAATGAGGAGCGCAAATAAATATAGATAAAACGGTCCATGATATATACACGAACAGGAAATATGAAATGAAGCACATAAAGATTAACAACAGAGAAGTGCCCAATCACAAAAAGGCGAATTGCAAAGCAAAATACTCATATACAAAGCGGTAATCTCACCAATTTGGAAATATGGAATTGAGATATGGGGAACTTCTAGCAAATGGAATATTCAAATCATACAACGGCTACAATCTAAAATACTTCGAACCATCATCAACAATGAGTGGTACATCACAAACTACGACATCCATCGAGACTTAAACATAGACTTTGTTGTAGACGTTATTCGACAAAATAGCAAATATCATACAGATGGATTACTCTGGCATCATGGCACTTCACTGAGCACTTGTAAGCTAACAATAAAGGAGAGAATGACAGACAATACAAATAGCCTCTGGATACGTTCTACCACGGAAAAGACCGCGCAACAGATCTGCGAGAGCTGGATTGGAACCGAACAAAGTCTCAGTTTAGATAGAAGCGTGTTAAGGGTCACGAGGGGAGTAATTACATGCCACTGTGTTCTTGGCACACATGCTAGGAGGATAGGATTAGGCCACTTAACTCATGACTTTTTCAGAAGCTGCAGAGACGAGGAAGAAGAACAGTCCATCCTACACCTAATGTGTACATGTCCGGCACTTTGCCGTAGGCGCATGTCACATCTAGGTATCTACAACTCAGGCAGCCTCACTAACATTTCAACAACAAAAGTGAGGGATCTCACGCGCTTTCTTTGATGCTCAAATTTGAGTTAGAGAGTTAAGGGTATAGACTATGTGCCATCACAATGGGCCTATGTTGTTCTAAGTGTGCCTCTTTGGGACAAACCCCTCTTCCATGCCTATATAAATTACCGCTTCATCTTGACATGTCAGTATTTGTTTGATGTTGACACCACGCTTGTAACCGATGTTCAATTGTAACTTAACATTTGCATAACGTAGTATCCGTTAATTTAGATCTAACGTAAATCCATTATTTATTATGAAATCAACGCCAAATATTACGTCATCGATAACGTCGGCCACAATGTAAGTGGCAGACCTAACTTCCGGTGGTAAGACCAAGTACTGGAGAACTTGTAAGCGCTTGGAATTTCTAACTGACACCAGCTAGCGAAAAAAGGAGATGGCTGACGATGTATGCTAGATTCGGCGTAAATTGATTTTCGGTTGTAATGGCCACATAAGTAAGTAAATAAAGGATCCAACCTCTTACGAATCGAATTATATAATGTGATGCACCAGTAACCATTGGTACCGTGAACTCCATATTGCCCAGTTTTTTATCGATAGTCAAACGCTTGATACACGCTGTAACTGTGAGATGTGAATGATGAAGCACTATTGGAGTCAGTTGACGCCCTTCTAAACTGACTTGATTTAGTTTAACGAATTACTTGTGTGTTTGGAGCGATCGCTGTCCACCTTATTCCCCTTCTTTTGTCTTCCTGGAGAAATTTATCTTGATCGCTTTCGTCGTAGATGGCAGTCACGCGCCACATGTCCTGGTTAGTCGTAATTGAAACATGAAGCAAATTTGTTTTCGCGTTGGCCCCTTATTCTTACTTCAAGCTGCACTACTGACCTGACTGCTTGTCAAACTGCTTCAACAAGATTTGATGTTTCTGCTTCTGGTTGGCGTACTCATGGCATTAGTCGACACATTAAACTGGCGGCTACATACATCACTATTGACTGTTTCGTCACATGTACTCCTTGCTGACATGACTAGGGCACGCTTAGTCTCTCTATCACGTATACCGTGTATGAATGCCTCTATTTTTATAAGCGCTTAATGTTTGAAGAGAAATCCTGAAAGTTCTCATTACTACGTTGCACACGCGATCTTAATTCCCTCGATGTAATTGGCTCTTATATTCGTTTCCATGTTTTCTCTAAAGTGTCCCTATCAGTGATTGTTAGCGACCACGATCTTTCTCTGGAACCACATGCAAGACTTCTGAGGAATTACCTTTTAATGCGACTATTAATGCAGCAGTATTGTCGCTATCGTTCCATTGACTTTTCGAAGCTATTGTCTCAAATTGAAGCTTGAAGATGTTGAATGGCGTGGTTCCATCAAATTGATTGTTCCATCATTTCATTGTACTTGATTCTCTAATCACTGCTGTTGCGGTTTCCTTTATTTTTAATTGGTTAAGTCACGCTATAATTTCTCAAGCTTTTCCTCCAAGTCATCATGTCATGTCATCAAGTCATGCTCTGTGACTTTGTCATTAATAGTACCGAAAATTTCATCTACGTGTTCTTTTAGTTCTGCAACATTCTCATTAATAGGGCTAAAAATTACTTAAAGTCTGTAGTGAATTGTTTTCTGGAATTCTCCATAACGTTTTCTTGGCGAGACGCTCTCTTATAGCTGTTGTTGCGTCATGGTTTTAAAAAATTCCATAACAACTTCAATCTATCTTGCCCTATTCCTCAGCGGCACAACTTCATGTATTTCGGCTTCCTTAAAGAACTCTGTTGTGTTATGTTATTATTATATTTTATATATTATTATTATTATATTATATCATATATTACATTATATTGTGGCGAACTAATGTTATTGTTATAATATATTTTAAGATATATTTTTGTACAAATCTGGCAGCACGATAATTAATGACAATTTGTCTGTGCTGCCGCTGCTGTTGGTGTTGTATAAAAATATTCATTCTCGCTTGAACAGTCAACAAGTATCGTAGTACATAAGAAGAAGTAGAAGTAGAGAACTAGAGGGCTACAAAAACCAACCCTAAGCTAGAAATAAATAATATTAAATAAAAACAGATATATTTAACCAGCCGCGTATGAACATCTACAGTGGTGACCCCGACGTAGGAAAATTCGAGAAGTGGCACACATATGCGTATGCATATTGCATAGCCACGTGGAAACAAAAGTAGTTAGATATACATCACGCAACTAACTGTACATAAAATTTGCATCGACTGTACCGACATCGCGTCTACTCAGAAATAACGGCACGAACAGTACAATACAACAACAAAACTAGCGTTTATCGCTCTTACTCATCAAATAAAAACAAACGAATAATTCAAAAAACAAGAACCTACGTGGTATTCGATGTCCGATGAAGAGCAATCAACAAGTCACGCTAACGTGGCTAATAACGTACCCGTGGAGGAGGACAAATGCTTCACTTGCGAGCTACAGCATATTAGCGTAAAGCCACCGGTATTCTGCAAGCAAAGGCCTGAATTATACTTTCTACAAATGGAATCCAGATTTGCCATATCTCGTGTGAAAAGTGATGAATCTAAATATCACTACGTCATCAGTTCCCCAGATGCAGAAGCAATGATGCAAATTGCCGACATTGTTAGAAATCCTCCAGCTACTGACAAATATGAGGCGGTAAAGAAAGCGCTCATCACCGAGTTTACAGATTCCGATCAACGTAAAATCCGAAAACTAATAAAAGAGAGTGAGCTCGGTGACTTAAAACCGACGCAATTGCTCAAACGTATGAAGGATTTGGCAAGAGACAAACTCAGCGATTATGTTCTGAAATCGTTATGGCTGGAGCAGTTACCTGACAATGTGCGTGCGGTAATCTCGATCGGAACGGGTGACTCTGCAGATATGGCAAGGCAGGCTGACCAAATGATGGAGATGCTAAGCTTCTCGAATGTAGCGACAATTCAAAACGAAGTGGATCTCAGTAAACAAGTAGAACGGATGCAATTACAAATAAATGAACTCCGACTTTCAAGAATATCTCACCCTGTAAGCAAGGACCCAGCAACTCGTGCTAGAAGCCGATCACGACCACGTTTTCCTTTTTGCAAATACCACTGGCGTTTTGGTGCAAAAGCAAACAAATGTATCGAGCTATGCTAGTTCAAAAGGCTAGATATGAAGGAAAACTAGAACAAGCTCTGTCAGCAGAGACGACGCGCAGAGCTGTTACAACCGAAAGTCGTCGTCTATTTCTAAATGACCGAACTACCAATCGTCGGTATCTCATCGACACGGGTGCGGATTTCTCAGTAATTCCATCACTACACAATGACAAACCAGATCTGAATCACATTCTTTACGCCGCTAACGGCACTCCAATCAAATCCTATGGCACAAAAACAATCCAAGTCAACTTCGGCCTAAGGCCAATGGACTGGATGCTCATAGTCGCAGATGTATCGAGACCTATCATCGGAGCTGACTTCCTTCACCAATATGGTCTGCTTGTTGACTTACGCAAGAAAAAACTTATTGATACTACGACGAAGTTAGAGGTAAGTGCAGTTGCATGTACATATCAGTGCGAACAAATTCATACATTTGCCGAGTAAGAGACCTGACCCAGCTTTTCAAAATGACAACTACGACACTAAACACTAAAGTGAGACATCACATCGTCACTTCAGGTCCACCGATCTTCTCTAAAGCTCGTCGGCTTAAATCCGAAAAACGTGGTTTTGCGAAATCCGAATTTGACTACATGCTCAAGCAAAACATTTGGCGACCTAGCAGTAGTCAATGGGCAAGTCCACTGCACATGGCTCCCAAAAAAATGGCAAAAGGCACGCATGTGGTGATTATCGCCGACTCAATGCGGTGATGCCACCCGATCGATACCCAATACCCCACATTCAAGACTTTCACAACAACTATGTCACAAGTCTCTTTACAACACAATTGACCTGGAGCGCGCGTACCCCCAAGTCCCAATCGCGGAAGATGCCTTTTGGTCTATTTGAATTCAACGTCATGACATTTGGGCTACGCAACGCAAGCCAAACATTCCAACGCTTCATGAACATTTTCCGAGACCTCGAGTACGTTATCGTGAATATAGATGATATATGCATTGCTTCGACATCACCAGCTGAGCACCAACACCACATGCGCACAGTACTGCAACGCCTTCGCGATCATAATTTAAAAATATCATCTCAAAATGTGAATTTGCTAAACCGGAAATTACTTTCCTTGGTTACACAGTCACGAAAGACGGTATCGCTCCGCCAATGGAAAAAATCGATGCCATCTTGAATTTCAAAAAACCAACTCTTGCTCACGAATTAAGACAGTTTATTGCGATGATTAAATTCTACCGTCTCACGCTACCGAACGCAGCCGTGACTCAAGGCAAATTACAAAAATTTATTAAAAGCAAGGATGTCAATCATCGAATGGGATACTGAGGCTAATGAAACATTCCAGCAGTGTAAGCTCGACCTAGCAAATGCTACGTTGCTCGCACATCTCCAAGTTGACTCTAGCAACTATTGTGTGGGCGCGGCCATCCAAGAGCTAAGCAACAACGTATTAAAACCACTCGGATTTTTCTCCAAGCGCATATATGAAACACAAAAAAGGCAAAGTAAGTACGTTCGAGAATTACTCGCTATTTATCAATCTGTCAAGTACTTTCAGCACCTCATTGATGGTCGTTGCACAATCCTGACGGATCATAAACCACTGACGTTTGCGTTTCAACAGAAGCCAGAAAAATCAACACCAAAACAGACGAGGTATTTAAGCTACATCAATGAGTTTACCACGGACATTCGACACGTCTCAGGAAAAAACAACATAGTGACAGATCTTCTCTCCCGAGTCGAAACGATTTTCAGCGGCGACCAGATAGACTTTAAAAATTAGCCATCGAGCAAAGGGGCGACCAGGAACTCGAGCGCCTAATGACCGATAGTTCACTTCAGTTAAAACCAGTCCAGATCCCAGGTACCAGCTTAACAGTCATGTGCGATGTGTCAACGAAGCAGGTGCGGCCGTACATCTCAGAAAAATTTCGTAAGCAGGCTTTTGAGTCTATACATAACGTTGGGCACCCTGGCAAAAGATCGACAATTAAGCTCATGACTGAAATGGTTTGTCTGGCCACACATAAAACAACATGTCAGCAAGATGGTATCGTCATGCATGTCGTCCCAAAAGTCAAAAGTGTGGAGGCACAACCGCACTGCGCTTAAAGAATTTCGGGTACCCAGTCAACGATTTCGTCATATTAATATCGATATAATTGGACCATTACCTCTCTCGGAAGGCTTCAAATACTGCTTGACTTGCATTAACCGATTTTCCCGATGGCCTGCGGCAATTCCAATGCAAGGCATCACTGCCGAAACAACTGCCAAAACGTTTCTGCACGGCTGGATAGCACATTCCGGTGCACCAGATTAAATTACAACTGACCAGGGCTAACAGTTTGAGTGAAAATTATTTAATGAGTTGTCGAACTTAATTGGTGCTAAACATTTCAGGTCAACAGCTTACCATCCTCAAGCAAATGGCTTGATCGAACGCATGCACCGTACGCTGAAGACACCCATTATGTGTCACAACAGCAACTGGGTCGACAGCATTTCCATCGTCTTGCTAGGGCTGCGTACAGCATTTAAAGAAGACCTAAATGCCACACCAGCGGAAATGGTATATGGCGAAAACCTCAAGTTACAAAACCTCATGAGAATTTTTCGACAGCAAACCCGAGTACACTGATAGCGATTTCCTGGAGAAACTAAAGAACACGATTACCAAACTGAAACCTGTATCAACAACGAATCAACGAATCACGCCAAGAACAAGATATTCGTGCAAAAAGACATAAGCAACTGCACCCACATCTTCGTAAAAAATGATTCAGTCAAACCACCCTTGAAACAGCAGTACGATGATCCATTTGAAGTCGCGAAACGCTTCAGTAAATACTTCGGCATATTAATGGGCAACAAAGTAACAAGAGTAAGCATCGACAGGCTAAAATGTGCGCATTTGGCTAAAGAGGATTCAGATCATGCTCATATGAAACGACAAATTGAATTACCAACGAAACGAGGTATATTAAAACTCACATCAGATCCACCTAACAATCTCAGCAATGAAACTGCAACGCGAGTTGGACGGAAAGTCAATTTTCCAAAAGACTTCGCCGACTTCATCTAACAACGAATCTGAAGGGGGAGTAGATGTGGCGAACGAATGTTATTGTTATAATTATCATTCGAATATATTTTAAGATATATATTGAAAGATATATTTTTGTAAAAATCTGGCTGCACGATAATTAATGACAATTTTTCTGTGCTGCTGTTGTATAAAAATATTCATTCTCGCTTGAGCAGTCAACACGTTACGTAGTAGATAAGAAAAAGTAGAAGTAGAGAACTAGAAGGTTACAAAAGTCAACCCTAAGCTAGAAATAAATAATATTAAATAAAAACAGATATATTTAACCAGCCGCGTATGAACATCTACAGTGGTGACCCCGACGTCGGAAAATTCGAGAAGTGGCACACATATGCGTATGCATATTGCATAGCCACGTGGAAACAAAAGTAGTTAGATATACATCACGCAACTAACTGTACATAAAATTTGCATCTACTGTACCGACATCGCGTCTACTCAGAAATAACGGCACGAACAGTACAATACAACAACAAAACTAGCGTTTATCGCTCTTACTCATCAAATAAAAACAAACGAATAATTCAAAAAACAAGAACCTACGTGGTATTCGATGGCCGATGAAGAGCAATCAACAAGTCACGCTAACGTGGCTAATAACGTACCCGTGGAGGAGGACAAATGCTTCACTTGCGAGCTACAGCATATTAGCGTAAAGCCACCGGTATTCTGCAAGCAAAGGCCTGAATTATACTTTCTACAAATGGAATCCAGATTTGCCATATCTCGTGTGAAAAGTGATGAATCTAAATATCACTACGTCATCAGTTCCCCAGATGCAGAAGCAATGATGCAAATTGCCGACATTGTTAGAAATCCTCCAGCTACTGACAAATATGAGGCGGTAAAGAAAGCGCTCATCACCGAGTTTACAGATTCCGATCAACGTAAAATCCGAAAACTAATAAAAGAGAGTGAGCTCGGTGACTTAAAACCGACGCAATTGCTCAAACGTATGAAGGATTTGGCAAGAGACAAACTCAGCGATTATGTTCTGAAATCGTTATGGCTGGAGCAATTACCTGACAATGTGCGTGCGGTAATCTCGATCGGAACGGGTGACTCTGCAGATATGGCAAGGCAGGCTGACCAAATGATGGAGATGCTAAGCTTCTCGAATGTAGCGACAATTCAAAACGAAGTGGATCTCAGTAAACAAGTAGAACGGATGCAATTACAAATAAATGAACTCCGACTTTCAAGAATATCTCACCCTGTAAGCAAGGACCCAGCAACTCGTGCTAGAAGCCGATCACGACCACGTTTTCCTTTTTGCAAATACCACTGGCGTTTTGGTGCAAAAGCAAACAAATGTATCGAGCTATGCTAGTTCAAAAGGCTAGATATGAAGGAAAACTAGAACAAGCTCTGTCAGCAGAGACGACGCGCAGAGCTGTTACAACCGAAAGTCGTCGTCTATTTCTAAATGACCGAACTACCAATCGTCGGTATCTCATCGACACGGGTGCGGATTTCTCAGTAATTCCATCACTACACAATGACAAACCAGATCTGAATCACATTCTTTACGCCGCTAACGGCACTCCAATCAAATCCTATGGCACAAAAACAATCCAAGTCAACTTCGGCCTAAGGACAATGGACTGGATGCTCATAGTCGCAGATGTATCGAGACCTATCATCGGAGCTGACTTCCTTCACCAATATGGTCTGCTTGTTGACTTACGCAAGAAAAAACTTATTGATACTACGACGAAGTTAGAGGTAAGTGCAGTTGCATGTACATATCAGTGCGAACAAATTCATACATTTGCAACAAACCTGCCGAGTAACATCAAAAGTATTCTTGACGAGTAAGAGACCTGACCCAGCTTTTCAAAATGACAACTACGACACTAAACACTAAAGTGAGACATCACATCGTCACTTCAGGTCCACCGATCTTCTCTAAAGCTCGTCGGCTTAAATCCGAAAAACGTGGTTTTGCGAAATCCGAATTTGACTACATGCTCAAGCAAAACATTTGGCGACCTAGCAGTAGTCAATGGGCAAGTCCACTGCACATGGCTCCCAAAAAAATGGCAAAAGGCACGCATGTGGTGATTATCGCCGACTCAATGCGGTGATGCCACCCGATCGATACCCAATACCCCACATTCAAGACTTTCACAACAACTATGTCACAAGTCTCTTTACAACACAATTGACCTGGAGCGCGCGTACCCCCAAGTCCCAATCGCGGAAGATGCCTTTTGGTCTATTTGAATTCAACGTCATGACATTTGGGCTACGCAACGCAAGCCAAACATTCCAACGCTTCATGAACATTTTCCGAGACCTCGAGTACGTTATCGTGAATATAGATGATATATGCATTGCTTCGACATCACCAGCTGAGCACCAACACCACATGCGCACAGTACTGCAACGCCTTCGCGATCATAATTTAAAAATATCATCTCAAAATGTGAATTTGCTAAACCGGAAATTACTTTCCTTGGTTACACAGTCACGAAAGACGGTATCGCTCCGCCAATGGAAAAAATCGATGCCATCTTGAATTTCAAAAAACCAACTCTTGCTCACGAATTAAGACAGTTTATTGCGATGGTTAAATTCTACCGTCTCACGCTACCGAACGCAGCCGTGACTCAAGGCAAATTACAAAAATTTATTAAAAGCAAGGATGTCAATCATCGAATGGGATACTGAGGCTAATGAAACATTCCAGCAGTGTAAGCTCGACCTAGCAAATGCTACGTTGCTCGCACATCTCCAAGTTGACTCTAGCAACTATTGTGTGGGCGCGGCCATCCAAGAGCTAAGCAACAACGTATTAAAACCACTCGGATTTTTCTCCAAGCGCATATATGAAACACAAAAAAGGCAAAGTAAGTACGTTCGAGAATTACTCGCTATTTATCAATCTGTCAAGTACTTTCAGCACCTCATTGATGGTCGTTGCACAATCCTGACGGATCATAAACCACTGACGTTTGCGTTTCAACAGAAGCCAGAAAAATCAACACTAAAACAGACGAGGTATTTAAGCTACGTCAATGAGTTTACCACGGACATTCGACACGTCTCAGGAAAAAACAACATAGTGGCAGATCTTCTCTCCCGAGTCGAAACGATTTTCAGCGGCGACCAGATAGACTTTAAAAATTAGCCATCGAGCAAAGGGGCGACCAGGAACTCGAGCGCCTAATGACCGATAGTTCACTTCAGTTAAAACCAGTCCAGATCCCAGGTACCAGCTTAACAGTCATGTGCGATGTGTCAACGAAGCAGGTGCGGCCGTACATCTCAGAAAAATTTCGTAAGCAGGCTTTTGAGTCTATACATAACGTTGGGCACCCTGGCAAAAGATCGACAATTAAGCTCATGACTGAAATGGTTTGTCTGGCTACACATAAAACAACATGTCAGCAAGATGGTATCGTCATGCATGTCGTCCCAAAAGTCAAAAGTGTGGAGGCACAACCGCACTGCGCTTAAAGAATTTCGGGTACCCAGTCAACGATTTCGTCATATTAATATCGATATAATTGGACCATTACCTCTCTCGGAAGGCTTCAAATACTGCTTGACTTGCATTAACCGATTTTCCCGATGGCCTGCGGCAATTCCAATGCAAGGCATCACTGCCGAAACAACTGCCAAAGCGTTTCTGCACGGCTGGATAGCACATTCCGGTGCACCAGATTAAATTACAACTGACCAGGGCAAACAGTTTGAGTGAAAATTATTTAATGGGTTGTCGAACTTAATTGGTGCTAAACATTTCAAGTCAACAGCTTACCATCCTCAAGCAAATGGCTTGATCGAACGCATGCACCGTACGCTGAAGACACCCATTATGTGTCACAACAGCAACTGGGTCGACAGCATTTCCATCGTCTTGCTAGGGCTGCGTACAGCATTTAAAGAAGACCTAAATGCCACACCAGCGGAAATGGTATATGGCGAAAACCTCAAGTTACAAAACCTCATGAGAATTTTTCGACAGCAAACCCGAGTACACTGATAGCGATTTCCTGGAGAAACTAAAGAACACGATTACCAAACTGAAACCTGTATCAACAACGAATCAACGAATCACGCCAAGAACAAGATATTCGTGCAAAAAGACATAAGCAACTGCACCCACATCTTCGTAAAAAATGATTCAGTCAAACCACCCTTGAAACAGCAGTACGATGATCCATTTGAAGTCGCGAAACGCTTCAGTAAATACTTCGGCATATTAATGGGCAACAAAGTAACAAGAGTAAGCATCGACAGGCTAAAATGTGCGCATTTGGCTAAAGAGGATTCAGATCATGCTCATATGAAACGACAAATTGAATTACCAACGAAACGAGGTATATTAAAACTCACATCAGTTCCACCTAACAATCTCAGCAATGAAACTGCAACGCGAGTTGGACGGAAAGTCAATTTTCCAAAACACTTCGCCGACTTCATCTAACAACGAATCTGAAGGGGGAGCAGATGTGGCGAACGAATGTTATTGTTATAATTATCATTCGAATATATTTTAAGATATATATTGAAAGATATATTTTTGTAAAAATCTGGTAGCACGATAATTAATGACAATTTTTCTGTGCTGCTGTTGTATAAAAATATTCATTCTCGCTTGAGCAGTCAACAGGTTACGTAGTAGATAAGAAAAAGTAGAAGTAGAGAACTAGAAGGTTACAAAAGTCAACCCTAAGCTAGAAATAAATAATATTAAATAAAAACAGATACTTGGACATGAACATGAACATGATGAACATCTACAATATATATGTATATTATTATATTTCATTACTATAATGTTATAACAATTATTATATTCTATATTATATCATTATGTACATTATATTATGCAATTAATATTAAACTGTGATAACATCATAGTGGTTGAATGATCATTACTTAAATACTTAAAGCATAAAATAAAAAAATAATGCTTAAATTATAATGATGACGTTCTGAAGAAATGGCAATGAATTGACCTACTGAAGAAATTGCAATATCTTCAGAATTTCAATATTCAAGAACATCAAGCTAAAACACTACGTTTCTGTGCTGTGGTAGATTGTTGATAACCGTTGGAATTTTCTTTGTGTTTATGTGATAATAGCTTTGCGAGTTGTTTTACAAGTTTCCATGGCTTTAGCAAATTTACAAGATGAATTTATAAAATTTCCTAAAAGCCCACTGGAAGTGAGAAATTCTATCACCGAATTTTTCAAAAAATTTTCCGAGGTGCTGCAGAGCTATCGATTGCACCCACGGTAAAATTCGATGACCAGGTACTTACATAACTGTAGTATTTAATTAAAGTTAAAACAAATGCCAGTATTTATATTGCAGTGGATGGACTTAGAGAAATATATAGAAATCGATGGAGATATTAAATATGCAAACAATATCAGACAGCAATTTAAAATTAATGAATATCGTTACCAGGTGGCCTATCTCTGCCCATGATTCCACCATTTTTAATAATTCAAGAATAAAATTATTTTTGCAGTGACCAATTCAAAAATTATCATGTTGTCGGTGATAAGGGATACGCAGTTAACATACCTTTTAACACTTTTACACTTATACCTTTTACAATGTATAGGTTTTCTCAAGCCGAAAACCTATACAACGACAGCATTATTAAAACGAGAAATGTTGTAGAGAGGCAATACGATTTGCTCAAAAGGGGGTTTCCTGTCCTAACTATGGGTATCAGCCTTAAAATAGACACAGTTCAGTCTGTTATAGTTGTGCTATATTGCACAACATCGCCTGCGATGCAAAAGAAAGTGTTCCAGAAATCCCTTCATACACAAGTAAGGTTGAAAATAATATTTCATTGCATACAAATATCGACATCAATAGCCTTTTCGAGGAAAATCATGCACGCAGCTTTCGAACAGAATCAGAAAGAAACAAATATTACCGTCAAACTGTTATTTATTACTTCGAAAATTTATGAAATTTTAATATGCATATTTTATTAAGAGTATTAAAATACCAAAACGTATTTAAGTTACAAAAATATTGTTTTAGGTTAAAAAATTCATTGCTCTTCTTTCTTTTTCTACTTGTAACTGCACTAATTTAATTGGTCATTGAACAGATTTATTTGTTTTTTAACTTGCATCAATTGAGCATTCTTTGAATCGGTGTCAAGGTTACCTCTTCTTTTGATCACTGTAAGCTATTTGGACTTTCGTGTCCTCCAAGGATCAGGATTGTAGTTGGTCCAGCTGTGAGAAGTGGATGTCGATGACGGTCCCCTTTCTAAGCTTCATGCATTTCCTTCTTGTTTTCCACTTGCTGCTTACTTACACTCGCATCGCAATCATAATTGTTATTAAGGCCACTAATTACTTCCTCTTGAATAACAGAAATTAGCATGGATTCGACTAATGATTCTTCTATCGTCTTTTTATGTAGACCTCCGCCAGTGCCTCTATTATAATTAATTTCTTCGGCCCGCTTTTTCTTTATATTTTGCTTTAAATAACTATAATTTTCGCGAAGCACTTTTGCAGTACGAGTCTCTCTATAGGTGGCAGCGTTGAATTCTAATTTTATCTTTTCCCACGTCTTATTTTTTTCGTGGGCCGAAACAGAATTCAGTGTGTGGATTCTCCAATACCTGTTTTTGTTTGCGGACCAGCTCAACAAGCAGTTCGGTTTCGCAATTGGTCAAATTTGAAGAGCGTTTCCTTTTTGTTCTGAAAAAAATTAATGTAGAAAGTAATTTTGCAAAAGAGCAGAATTTTACTCACCCTGAATCCATATTTCTAATAAACATTCAAAAGAAAACAAACTTTACGTTCTAATTATTTTGACGGTATTGCCACATTTTTTTTTACAATTTATTTGCTTTTGACAGTTCCATTGGTGTTTGTAAATTGATGGTTAGAGTTAAGATAAGTTACAGAAAAAGTAATAATAAAAGTAAAGTAAAGTAAGTAAAAGAAAAAGTGTAAGTTATTGTAAAAAGTAAAAGTAAAGTAAAGTAAGTAAAAGTTTAAGTGACTGTGACAAAGAAAAATTATAAGAAGACTAACTAAGTAAACAGAAGATTAGTAACAGTGAAAAATAAAGACTCTAAAACAGAAGGAACTGAGATTTGCTTTGAAAGCGGACAAGAAAGAAAAGGGTGAGTCTTAAGAAGTAAGATATTTAAGATGACTTCTGCAAAGGGGACGCAACAATTCATGTTCTTCTACATTAATACCCTTAGACTCCATGGCTTGTCTTAGCCTTACCAGCAGTTCCGTTTTCGCACCTGAGAACTGCTTTTTCAATTGGTTAATTTTCACCATTTTTACAGAACACCAATTGACACTTCTGACACCAATTATTATGTTTTTATTTCGTGAACGTTTAATTCTACTCGAATCTATACTGTTCGATCATTGGATTTTGTCAATAATAATTGCAACACTTATTTTGTACTAACAACAGCAATTTATTGGATCAATACTACTATTTGCACTCACTCTCTAATGTATTTGCTACTTTAACTTCTATCGTCTTATATTGCCACGATAACTTTGGGAATTAAATTGATCCATTTGCCATCAAACTCGTCCTACTTACTACGCAACACTCTATAATCTTCCTTTATCGTTATCTAGTTTGTTCTCTTTCTTTCTTGTTGGCTTGGTCTGGTTATCTCCTATTGCTTTAAGTTGGCACTCGCTTCGATGCTACAATTATTCGTGCTATTCACAATTAGTGATTAATAACCATCGATGCTCGTTACAATATTGTAACGAGTATCGATGTATGATGGAGAGACAAAGCGTGCCCTAGTCATGTCACCAAGGAATACTTATGCCGAAACAGTCAGTAGTGCATTGACGTTTGAAGCCGCCAGTTTGATGTGTCGACCAATGCCACGGGTACGCCAACTACAAACAGTAACAGCAGATCTGGTTGAAGCAATGTGTCAGGCATTCAAATCTGTAGTGCAGCCTGAAGGAAGAACAACAGGTCGAAGCGAAAACAAATTTACTGGTAAGTGCTTTATTTGCGACAAACCAGGACACATGGCGCGTGACTGCCGTCTACGACGAAAGCGATCAAGATCCAATTCTCCAGGAAGACAAAATAAGGAGAATAAGGTGGATAGCGATCGCTCCACTAACACAAATCCATCGTTAAACTAAATCGAGTCAGTTCAGCGGGGCGTGAACTGACTCCAACAGTGGGTTGCTCCATCATTCACATTTCACAACTACAGCGTGTGCCAAGCAGCTTGACTATTGATGGAAAATTGGACAATATGGAATTCATGTTAACCCTGGATACTGGTGCATCACATTCTATAATCAAGAGCGATTTGGTAAAGAGGTTTGAGCCTTTAATGGGAATAAAATTGCGTACAGCAACGGGTGAGGATGCACAAATTCTGGGCAAGATAAAGAAACGAGTATCTATTGGAAATTGCACATGGGAACATGAATTCATTGTGGCCGACATCATCGATGACGTAATAATTGGTGTTGATTTTATGATTGGCAACGGATTTACGTTAGATTTAAAACAACGGATACTGCGCTATGCAAATGTCGAACTACCATTGAACATCGGTTACAAGCGTAGTGGGAACATCAAACGAGCACTGGCATGTCAACGCCAAGAGGTTCCAGCAAAATCAGAAGCTGTGATATGGGCACAGATGAATGTGGATGATGGGACAGGCAAGTTGTGGTTAGTAGAAGCAGATAAAGAAATACAAAATAAAAACATCATACTTAGTAGGACGTTAGTGGAAAATAAAGAAAATGGAATAGTACTGTGCGAATATTAAATCCAACTAATACATCTACAGTTGTGAAGAAAGGAATGGTGATGGGTCATTGCCAGGAAGTTACTGCCATAGTAGACTGCGAAAAGGGTTCGTCGATAAAAAGTGGAATATCAGGAACTGTCAGAGCGGAAATAAAAGCACAGATGGAAGAATGGGCAGGTGTGCTTACCAACCAGCAAAAAGAAAAGGCTTTACAACTATTGGAGAAGTACAGTTCAATCTTTTCTTCAAATGGAAAAACTGGAGGACGAACAACCATCGTGAAGCATCACATTGACACCGGTGATTCTAGACCAATTCGTCAAACACCACGACGAGTTCCATTGGCCAAAAGAGACGAAGCCATTAAGCTGATTTCCGATATGCAGAAACAAGGTGTTATTGAACCATCAGCGAGTCCATGGAGTTCACCAGTTGTGCTGGTAAAGAAGAAGGATGGAAGTACTCGATTCTGTGTGGATTACAGAAAGCTGAATGATATTACGAAAAAATACAGCTGTCCACTGCCAAGAATCGATGACACTCTGGACACACTATCTGGTGCGAAGTGGTTCTCAACTCTTGATTTGCAAAGTGGATACTGGCAAGTGGAACTTGGTAAGGAGGACAAAGAGAAAACAGTATTGGCGATGGTCTATGGCAATTTACAGTTATGCCATTTGGCTTATGCAATGCTACTTTTGAACGTTTGATGGAGCGTGTACTCAGAGGACTACTCTGGAAAATGTGCTTGGTGTACCTCGATGACATTATCGTGATGGGAAAAGATTTTAACGACCACCTGGAAAAGCTGAAAGAAGTATTTGAGCGTATACAATCAGCAGGGCTTAAACTGAATATGAAAGAGTGTTCACTCTTTAGGCGAGAAGTTAAATATCTTGGTCATAAAGTAACAACAGAAGGGGTACATACCGACGAGGAGAAAGTAGCAGCAGTACAAGAATGGCCTATTCCGTCGAATCTTCACGAGTTAAGAAGCTTCCTAGGCTTATGCATCTACTATAGACGATTTTTTCCTGGATTTGCAAACATCGCCAGCAGTCTGCATGAGTTGACAAGAAAGAACAAACCATTTGTGTGGGGCGAGGAACAACAGAAAGCATACGAACAGCTGAAAGAAAGACTCTGTTCAGCACCAATATTAGCGTATCCAGTACCTGGTCAAAAGTTTGTGTTGGACACAGATGCGAGTGGCTATGGAATAGGTGATGTGCTCTCTCAGATCATAGATGGGCAAGAAAAAGTAATAGCATACTACAGTAAAATCCTGTCGAAGCCAGAAAGAAATTACTGTGTTACACGAAGAGAGTTGCTCGCAATACTGGAATGTGTAAAGTATTTCCATAAATACTTGTACGGTCAGTCATTTCATCTACGAACTGACCACTCAGCGCTAAGGTGGTTATTGCAATTTAAAAACCCAGAAGGACAATTAGCGCGCTGGATTGAAAGGCTGCAGAGTTATGATTTTACCATCGAACATCGTAAAGGAGGACATCACGGCAACGAGGATGCTCTATCTCGTCGTCCTTGCAAAATGGAATGTAAACATTGTTCTCGAGTGGAAAGCAAGGAGCACATTGTCGACATACGACTTACGAATATATTGCCGGAGGAGTCATGGTCTCATGAGAGACCAATAGCAAAGGCATACTGGGCGCAGTGGCAAAGCCTGCACTTACGAGACGGATGTTTATTCCGAGCATGGGAAAGTGAGGATGGAAAAATCACTAATGATCTTCTAGTGGTACCCAAGGCAAGAATAAATGAAGTGATAGCTGAGTATCACAATGCCTCCAGTGGAGGGCATTTGGGAATCACCAAAACCGTCGAGAAAATAAAGAACCGATTTTATTGGGTTGGATGTCATGACCATGTCGCTGATTGGATTCGGAAGTGTAAGCAATGTGCAATGGCCAAAGGTCCCACTAAGAAAAGTCGAGGTAAGATGCACCAATACACCGTGGGTGCTCCATTTGAGCGAATTGCTATGGACATAGCTGGGCCAT
Source organism: Megamerina dolium (assembly GCA_963854835.1). NCBI lineage: Eukaryota > Metazoa > Arthropoda > Insecta > Diptera > Megamerinidae > Megamerina > Megamerina dolium. The sequence goes on from OY978525.1 coordinate 50,176,811, forward strand.
TTCCAATAAGCAACGCAGGAAACAAGTATGTTCTGGTGGTTATAGATTACTTCAGTAAATGGCCTGAAGTATACCCCATTCCAAATCAGGAAGCTAGTACAGTTGCGGATGTATTCGTCAACCAATGGGTTACTCGTTTTGGTGTACCGATGGAGTTACACTCAGACCAAGGTCGAAATTTCGAATCAGTTGTATTCCAAGAGATATGCCGTATGCTGGGTATATACAAAACTCGTACAACACCTTTGCATCCACAATCTGATGGCATGGTAGAACGATTTAACCGTACCTTGGAGGGATATTTGAGAAAAGTCGTAGATAAATACCAAAGAGACTGGGATGTACATATACCAATGTTCCTCATGGCATATCGATGCGCACAACATGATACGACGGCTACTACACCGGCAATGGCAATTTTTGGAAACGAGTTAAGACTGCCAGCTGATTTAAAATTTGAAGTCGTAACACCAACGAGATCAACCGAAGGTAATTATACTAGCGAAAAGCGGGAACAGTTGGATGAAGTACATCGGTTCATCAGAGAGCGGTCGCAGATGATAAGCGATAAGATGAAGGCCAGGTATGACTTGAAAGCAAATTCAAAAGGGTTCTATGAAGGAGAGCTTGTAATGCTTCATAATCCACAACGAAAGAAAGGTCTGTCTCCTAAACTACAGACTCATTGGGAAGGACCATTTGAGATTATAGCAAAGATAAATGACGTAGTGTATTGTATTCAACGTGCCTGGAATAAAAGAGCAAAGTTTAAAGTAGTGCACTTGGAGCGACTTGCGCCATATCGAGGGGAAGTATAAAAACTTGTTCGGGACGAACAAGGTTAAGAGGAGGGCAGTGTAACAAGTATCGATAGTTGGTTACTCATCACTATTGTGACTGACACTATTGGCAGCATCGACATGAATGTCAACAAAAACAAATAAGCGATAACCAGAACAAGCCAACGAGAAAGGAAGAGAAGAATCTCGATAAATGAAGATTCTGGGGTGTTGCCAACAGAGTATAAATAGAGCCAGTGTTGAGCAGTGAGAATCAATCGAATTCCGAACGTGACTGCGCAAACATCTATACAGAGGCAAAAGTTGCTAGTACATTAAAGTGTAATTGTAAATAGTTGATTATAAACAGAGTTGATTGTAAATAGTGTTTATTAAATAAATTGTTGCTGTATATAGTTGTATAAAATAAGTGTTGCAGTTATTATTAACAGAATCCAGTGATCGAACAAGGTAATTCAAATAGAATTAAACGCTCACAGAATAAAAACGTAACAATATTATATGATAATGCAAACGCATGCTTTCTTTATTTTGACATTATGGAACACTGTTTATACATACCTGACATTTTACAATGAGCTGTCAATAAATTTATTAATATTTCATAATATCTATTGTTTTGATATTTTGTAGTCTGGCAATATGGAATAGTCTACTTTGTATATGTGCATTGCAACTGACGTTTTAAATGGCAAACTGATCATACCTATTCTCACATATGGTGCAGAAGCTTGTACATAGTGGCTACTGAGCTGGTTGCCATAGTAGCAACTAGAATCGTGGACCTTGAGACGTTATTATAATTGAAATTTTGAATAAAATGATATGTGTCTTTACAATCTCTTTCTCTCCTGCTTTATACGAGGGCGGATTGATAATAAAGCTACCTAAGTAGGAAAAAAACATTTTTTTTTTCAAAAACCATTTATTTCTCAACATAGTCTCCTTTTACTTCGACACACTTAGTAAGACGATATTCCAACTTTTTTATACCATCTGAATAATACGATTTCGGGAACCCCTCGAAATACGCGTTAGTTTCGGTAATCACTTCTTCGTTTGAGCTGAATCTTTTTCCTGCGAGCCATTTTTTCAAGTTTGGAACAGTCACAAGGAGCTAAATCTCGACTATGAGGTGGATGATCCACCAATTCGAAGTGTATTTCACGTAATTTTAGCATCGTATCTAATGCTGTGTGAACCGGTGCGCAGTCTTTAAGAAATAGCACTTTTTTCTTCTTTAAATGTGGTCGTTTTTTCTTGATTGCATCATTCAATTGATCCAATAATGCACGATAATATTTTCCTGTGATTGTGGGTCCTTTTTCAAGATAATCGATAAGCAATATTCCGAGTGCATCCCAAAATACAGTGGCCATAACCTTGCCAGCCGATTTCACTGCCTTCGCCTTCTTAATCACTGCACGAAATTCTCTTTTTTTTCCATATTTCAAGAAACACAAAAGTTGGTTACTTCAAACGACTACAACAAATAAACTAATCAATGAATTTTAACAGCTGACGTTTAACAGATCGCAATTTAAAAAAAAAAAAGAGTTTTTGTGTTTGTGCTGCCTTTTTCGTACTTATGTAGATTCTTTATCAATCCGCCCTCGTATCTCTGTATAAATATCATAACTGTAACATAAGTTAGATGTAAGATCACTATTAGTTGTAGAGTTAAATTTTAATAAAATCAGTGTGCATGCTACTGTGCAAGGTCTATGACATACATATTAATGACGACGAAGCAAAAATAAAACTGCAAGTGCAGTTCGAGTAAAACCCAAAAACAATTAATGAGTTTGAAAGTCAAAAAAGCTGAGAATAAAGTCAAACTCAAGTGTGGCTTTAATTGGAACGAAAGTTACGCCTTGGGCGAGGATTTTGCATTATATATCAGGCGCATCAACCATTTACTAAATCTCAACAAGATTGAGAGACGAGAACAAAACGTCGTTTCTTAAAAGTCTTGTTCGCGCTGACCTCTATACGACATTGACGAATATTCTAGCACCGAAATGCGGAGGTGACTTCAAGTATGAAGAAAAATTACAGGCTCATTTGGCACCAACAAAAAACATTATTTTTGAATGCTACCAATTTTTCAAGAGAGATCAACATATAGGCGAAAGCATTGCGGATTATACAGTATACAGAATAAACTATTAAATGAAGTAAATTTACAAAAATTCGAGAGAGCATGTGAGCTAGCGTTGTCAATGGATAAATAAATAAAGAGTATAAATCAGATCAGCAATAATCATAGTGGCAGAACAAATCAGAGGGGGGAAACAGGTAAAACAATGAGACAAAAGCAAACGAAGGTATAAAAGTGGAGATAGAAAAAAATATGTTTGCTATTATCGTAAGAGGCCAGGGCACATAAAAGGGGAATATTGGTATAAAAATAATGGGAACAAAAATACGAAGCAGGAGAAGCAAAATAATATAACAGATAGATACCAGAAACACAAGCGTAATGTTAATAAATTAACTGAAGAGAACACAGTATATTATTTATATAACTTACGAAATGAGAAGCGCGAAATGCGCTTCTCCTGCTGTAACACCAACAGCTACAATATCAAAGCAAACAAATAACGGCCTTTCTACTGAAGTGCATGACCCAGTAGTTAAAGCAACTAGTGCGATGACAAATAAAGAACCAGTTGCTGTTCAAACTGGAATTTATCGCTACATTACTGTAGTAAAGCGAAAAGAAGTCCACAAAATTCAAAACAAATGAATTCAACAAAAATTCAAAAGCAGAATACTGCCCCTATTAGTTCGGAAAATAGATACGCTCTGCTTTCAGGTGATGAAAGTGACGAAAATATTATCTCCAAGAAAAATTTCAAACCCCCACCCATTTTCTTAAGAGAACGCAACTCAGATAAGTTGATTTCTAGAATTACAAGTCTTATAGGACCAAAGAATTTCCACGTTGTTCCTATTCGCAAAGGCCAAATTGAGGAAACGAAAGTGCAAATCTACAGCGAAACTCATTATCGCAAAGTAATTGCGGAATTTGATGCTGTAAAAAAGAATTACTACACATATCTCAAAGGCGTCGAACCCAACGTTGATATTAACGAAATCAAACTTGCCCTTCAGGAAGAAGGGTTTCAAGCCAAAACAGTATTCAACATTCTCAACAAGAGCAATATACCTCAACCGTTATATCGTATTGAGCTTCAGCCTGAAACAAAACCCCTAAAAAAAGGTGAAGTACATCCCATATATAAAATTCGATATTTATTGCATCGCAAAATCACAATCGAAGAACCCCATAAGAGAACTGGACCGTGCAGTAACTGCCAAGAATATGGACATACTAAGACATATTGTACCCTGCCAGCTGTTTGTGTGATTTGTGGAGATCTCCATAAATCAAACATATGCCCAAAATCTAAAGGCGATGCTAGCATGAGAAAATGCAGCAATTGTGGAGGTAATCACACCGCAAATTATAGAGGTTGCCCAGTATATACAACCCTAAAGCTAAATTTCTCCGCTAGCAATCAACCTCTAAAACCAGTTGAGCAAACTCAGATAGCCAACTCAAGTAAGAGACAAAATATTGATGCAACACAATTCTTCTCTGCAATCCCAAACAAGAATCAAACCAATTCATACGCTAGCGTGTTAAAACAAAACCCACACCAACAAAGCAATGTAAATAATGAGCATAAACACTCACTGCCCACCCAACAGCCAAGTACCCTTGAACATTTGCTTCAAACATTAATTCAGAATATGAACCAATTCATGAACTCAATGCAAACAATGATGCAAGAAATGATGAAAAATCAATCGATGTTACTCCAAACATTGCTATCCAGACCATGAGTTGTCTCAAGATATGCCACTGGAACGCCAACGGCTTACGCCAGCACCGTTTGGAGCTAATTCAAGTCCTTGAATCCAGCCAGATCGACATAATGATGATATCTGAGACCCATTTCACTGACAAAAATTGCTATCAAATACCATATTACAAACTGTACACCACAAATCATCCACATGGTAAGGCACGCGGAGGAACTGCCATATTGATAAAAAGTAGAATAAAACATCATGTTCTCGAAGATTTCAGTAGCGTCTACTTGCAAGCAACATCTATATGTCTGGAAGAATACATCTCTAAGCTAGTAATATCTGCGATATACTGTCCCCCAAGATACAGTATTACCGAACAGCAATATAAAGAATTTTTCTCAACTCTTGGTAGCAAATTCTTGGTTGCTGACGATTTCAACGCCAAACACACTCACTGGGGCTCCCGTTTAATAACTCCAAAAGGCAGAAGACTATGTTCAATCATCACTAACCACGGCTACGATGTTATTTCAAATGGTCAACCGACATATTGGCCGACGGACAAGAGGAAAACACCCGATCTCATAGACTTTGGAGTCGCCAAAGGTTTGCAGATGGAAAATATCTCCACAGAGTGTAATTATGATCTATCAACTGACAACTCACCCACGGTAATATCTATAAAATCACCAAGCCCCCAAGGCAATTGCATTAGAAAGAAAATAGACTGGTTAAAATTCAAGAAATATATAAATTCCCATCTTCCTCTGAGTACTGCATTAAGAAATGGACACGATGTAGACTCAGCACTCGAAAAATTCAGCCAGCTGATGATAAAAGAGCTACCTCCGGCTTCAGTAATTCATCTCATGCACATTTTCAATGCTAGCCTTCGTATTAAACACTATCCCAAATGCTGGAAAACTTCAAAAATTATTATGATAGCAAAACCAGGAAAAGACCCTACAAAAGTTGCATCGTACAGACCTATCAGCCTCCTGCCTCTACTCGCTAAAGTATTCGAAAAGCTACTTGTCATGAATATAACTCCATTTATTAATCTCAACCAACTGATTCCTCAACATCAGTTTGGATTTAGAAAACAGCACGGCACAATAGAACAAGTCCACCGCATTGTAACTCTGATAAGGAACACTTTTGAAGAAAAAAAGTATTGCTCAGCTGTCTCTCTTGATATCTCTCAAGCTTTCGATAAAGTATGGCACGATGGCCTTCTTTACAAACTCAAACTATTACTGCCTGCAAATGTCTCCTCATTGCTTAGTAGCTACCTCACGAAAAGACAATTTCTCGTACATCACAAAGATTACACAACAAATCCATTGGATATTCACGCTGGCGTTCCTCAAGGAAGCGTTTTGGGCCCCTTACTGTATCTCTTATACACTTCAGATATGCCCAACAATAACTATACATTCATATCGACCTTTGCTGATGATACGGCAATATTGTGCTCTCGCTCTAACCCCATAGAAGCTACTAAACTCCTGCAGACTCATGTCGATTCTCTCGAAATCTGGCTAGTAACATGGCGTATAAAAGTCAATGAATCAAAGAGCGTACATGTAACCTTCACGCTAAGGCTAGATACATGTCCCCCACTTAATATTAATGGCCAATCAGTTCCACAATGTTCCTCAACAAAGTACTTGGGTATTCACCTCGACAGAAGGCTGACATGGAAAAATCACATAGAGGCAAAGAAAATTCTGATCAAGCTTAAAATTAATCAGTTATGGTTGCTGTTACATAAAAGATCAAAGTTGAATCTTGAATAAAAAGTGCTATTATGTAAAGCAATCCTGAAGCCAATTTGAACTTATGGTATTCAGTTTTGCGGCACCGCATCTCCCTCAAATATCAAAAACTTGCAGCGAATACAATCCAAGTGTCTGCGAATTATTGTAAACGCGCCTTGGTATATGAGGAACGTTAACATCCATCGAGATTTAAATGAACCCACAATTTCTGAGGAAGTTGAAACGTCCTGCAGAAGCTACATTCAAAAATTACACAATCATCCGAATCCCCTTGCTAGGCAATTGTTGCTGAGCACGGGGCATCGTCGATTAAAAAGAAAAGACACACTGAATATGCTGTGAAATTGCTATACCTCGCGACTCAACAAATTGTGATGGAACGTTGGGAATATCACATAATTTTAGTTAGTTTGTAAGATTTGATTACTTATTGTTAGTTTCTAAGTAATTTAGAAAGATCCAATAAAAAATGCTTGTTAGAAAAAAAAAAAAAATTGATGGTGAAGAAAGACCGGTGCAATTTGTATCGAGTACTCTATCTCCCGCTGAGAAAAACTATTCGCAACTCCATCGTGAAGCGTTGATGAGTCTTCGCAGCAAAGAAATTTCATAATTATGTTTTGGGTTACCCTTTACTATTAAAAGTGACCACCAACCATTAAGGGAAATTTTTTCCACCATAAAAGATCTACCATCCGTAGCAGTCAACCGGTTGCAAAGATATGAAGTATTTCTATCAATGTACGATTATTCAATTAAATATAAAAAGGGATCCCAAATGGGCCATGCAGCATTAATATTTTTAATCTCATTAACGATATACCGATAAAATTAGCGTCTTGAAGATAAAAATAAGATGCCGAAGGATAGTATACTATCGACAGTGTCGAAAATGGGTGGCCAGAAAAGATATATGATCATCTTAAAAGTTATTCTAAAAATCGAATTTCGTTAACAACCGAAGATAACTGTTTATTTTATGGAGACAGGGTTCTAGTTCCAAAGACATTGAGACAGGAAACATTAGAAATCCTAGATAGTGGCTATATAGGGGTTGTTCGAATAAGGGCTGTAGCAAGAACGTACGTTTGGTGGCCCGGTGTAGACACTGCAGCAAGCTTCAGCTCCGTGACACAAAAAACGCCGAAACAAAATTTTTGAAAGTTGCAAAACCCCAAACGCTCCATTTGAATTCACGCTGATATCCGTAAATTTCAAGACAAAAATATCTTAGTTGTTTTTGACACATATTCAAAATGGCTAGATGCTAAACTGTTTCGTAACACCAACGCTACGACAGTTATAGAAACTTTAAAAGAAAATTTCGCAATATGGGGTCTTCCGAAAAAAAATCGTGACGGATAATGGCGCCCCCGTTTAATTCGAAAATATTTGCAGAATTTTGTAACAAAACAACAATACTAAATGTTTAAAATCACCGCCCTGTCATTTGCAATCAAATGAAAGTGCGGAAACTGTGAAAAGTTCGCCAAAGAAGTACCTCTCAGGGCCGAAAATCAAAAATAAATCTTGGGACTTTAAAATAAATCATATCCTTCTAAATTATCGAACTAATCCAACCACCACAACAACAATGACATCACCAGCAGAAATTATTTTAAAGTTTAAGCCAAGAACTTTGATCGATGATCTATATCCAAAAATTAAGCAAAACTTTAAAAGAAAGAAGGAAAAGACAAATAAATGTAAAAGTGAGAAGTTTAAAAAGGATGAGAAGCAGAAGATCTGTAAAATTCCAGAGTTTAATAACAAGTGTTATATTATAGAAAAATGTTTTTAAGAACGACGATAAGTGGATTCACCTACAAATACTTAGGAAATTAAGTAATATTAGGTATCTGATAAGTATATATATATATATTTTTTTTTTCATTTTCTTCTATTTACTGTATCTTTCTTACGAAACTAACAATAATTATACAAATCTTATATACTAAAAAATACATTTTGTTGATTCTACACCAATGTGTACATCATTCAAATAACTTAAAGCAAACAAATATAACATGTGATGTCATGAAGGACATATATAATAGTAATGAGAGATTATGTGAAAGATATATTTAAAACATTTTTCCTTTTTAGTCTTTTAATATATTTAAGCTTAAGGAGCTCTCTCGCTAGAGTATTAGGATCATTACTTAGTCGTTCAGAGTAACGTTGGCAATGTTTCCCTATGTCTATTTTAATAGTGTCAATCTGTAGGTCCTTGTGTATATTTGTGTTACTGATGTACCAAGGAGCTCGGCAAAGACGTCTAAGGATTTTAGATTGAACACGCTGAATTTTCTCAATATTAGAGTTTGAAGAAGTGCCCCAAAGCTGAATGCTGAATATAAGCATTTTATTATGAACTGACAATTTCGAGGCGTTTCCAATCAACCAATGAAGTTTGGCTGCTTTTAATTTAGCATGCGATTGCTTTGTTTCAATGTGCTTCTTCCAGGTTAGCCTTCTATCGAGATGAAAGCCTAGATATGTCACTTCGTTTTTTTGAGGTATTTTTTGACCATTAATTTGTAGTTGAGGGCATGTTTTTTTATTCAACGTGAAAGTCATATGGACGCATTTTGATTCGTTGATTCTAATACGCCATGTCTCCAGCCAGTGTTGTACTCTTTTTAAGTGACTTTGCAGTTTTTCTGACGCTTTACTGGGATTATCATCGACGCTCAAGATTGCTGTATCGTCTGCAAAAGTTGATGTGAAAAGATTGCCATTTGTTGGTATATCTGAAGTGTAGATTAGATATAAAAAGGGACCTACGACGCTTCCTTGCGGAACCCCAGCCATTATCGTACGTGTTTGAGTTAGATACGATCTTTGTTTAACCATAAATTTCCTATTCAACAGATAGCTCTTTAATATTTTGCAAATGTTATCAGGAAAGAGACAACCGATTTTGTGAAGTAGGCCATCATGCCAAACCTTATCAAAAGCTTGTGCGACGTTCAGAAATACTGCTGAGCAGTACTGCTTTGCTTCGAACGCTTTTGTAATGTTAGATACTATTCTGTGAACTTGTTCTACTGTACCATGTTTTGCTCTGAACCCAAATTGATGCAACGGTATAATGTTATTTGCTTCAACAATTGGCTATATCTTCAACATTAATAGTTTTTCTAACACTTTGGATAGGATAGGCAGCAGGCTAATAGGCCTGTACGACGATACATTAGTTGAATCTTTTCCAGGTTTTGCAATCATAATTATTTGGGAAATTTTCCATACTGAGGGGAAATAACAAAGGCGTGGCGTGTAACAGCTGTTTTACTGCAATTTGAGGTAGCTCGGCGATTATTTTGGCACTTATTTTATCATACCCTGCAGCTTTTTTGACGTTTAGTTCATTTATGATTTTTTTAAGTTCCTTTAAAGAAAATCTCGCTAAGGTAGTAGAGCTGTTATTGGTTATGATTGGTAATCCTCCATCTCTTGTAGATTCATTTGGTTTGAAAACGCCTTCTAAGTGATTTGCAAATGCTTCTGCTTTATATTGATCGCTTCTTGCCCATGATCTATCTGGCATTCGTATTGGAGCCTCTCTTATTATCGGACACTTTACATCTTTGACTGCTTTCCATTCTCTATTCTCTGTGTCTTTTGTTGCAGCAAGATTACTAATATATACATTTACACGTCTCTCCTCGGCTTCTTTTAAGATTCTTTTAAGTGTTTTAGTGCAGTCTGCCAATTTTTGTTTTAGGTTTGGTGATCTATGGTGCTGCCATTCTCTCCTGGCTTTCCTTTTAATTTTAATTAATTCCTCAATATCGGCATTTGTATGCTTTCTATGATCTTGGAATTTATTTTGAGGTGTTGCAATTTTAGCAGCTTCATGAGCCAACTTGGTGAAATTTTCAACTGCACTGTCGACTTGCTTTACTGTCTTAAGAGATATTTTAAGGCCAATGTGAGAACTAATATATTTTTTATAATTTAGCCAATTAGTGAATTTGTAAGATACTGGCTTGATTCACTGAAACTAACTAAAACATTTAGTAAAATGAACGATGGAGAATGATCAGATGAAAGTTCAAAGGATGGCCATGCCTTTAAATGGGTTCTTTTTAGACTTTTAGTTACTGCAAAGTCAATAAGATCCGGTTGGCCGGTAGATATGGCATCATATCCGTTGCTTGATATTGTCGAGAAAAGACGTCTACCTTTTGGAGATATAAGCCTGGAACCCCAATAAGTGTGCTTGGCGTTATAGTCCCCCGCCGCGATAAACGTATGCCCTAAAGTTGCAAAAAATTCAGAAAATTGTGATTCTGTAATATTATGTCTAGGAGGACAGTAAACAGAAGATATTGTTAATTTTTGGGTACTTGTTTCTATACAAATAGAGGTGGAATGAATATATTCTTTACAAAATTCTTCTAATGCATAATGTTTTATTCTATTTTTGATGAGGATAGCTGTCCCTCCTCTTGCCTTATTTTCAGGGTGTTTGGTATCATAAAGCGTAAACCCATTTATTGAAAAATTATTAAATTTTGTGAATTGAGTTTCTGAAATAAGCATTACATCAACTTGATTTTTATGGAGAAATACTTCCAGTCCATTTTTATGTTGGCTTAACCCATTTGCATTCCAAAAACATAACTTCAGTTCGTTCATTGTTTTGACAGAATTGCTTGAAGGAGCATGGACTGATTTTTCATTAGCTCTTGCATCATGCCTTGCATCGAATTCATAAAATGTGTCATTAACTGGACCAGATTATTTACATAATTTTCAAGCGTGTTTGGAACACTATCTTGATTAACTTGAACTTTAAAATGTAGTAAAATGCTCATACTTACTAACCTACACACACACACACACAAATATGTACACGAATCATCTTAAATTGAAAGCGTACAAAATACAGCTTGTGCAAGAACAAGTCATCGAAAATTTGACTCAACGGATGGACCATCTGAGACGTAGCCGCGGTCAACATTTGAAAGACATAATCTTCAAAAAATAAATGCCAAAGAATGTTCTTTCAAATGATAATAAAAATTCCCCATTCAATTTGAGTTTTCTGTGTTTTTTTCTTCAAAAAAGTTAGGAACCTCGAAATGGATCACGCTTTATAACGCATACACTTAGTAGAGTGCAGTAAGATTTTGTGTGCCCATACTCTTGACAGTTAGCACATTGTATTGGGCCCGATCTTTTATGAGGTTCTTCCACCGAAATTCTTCGGTGAACTAAATATTTTATATTATATATTGGGTGAATTTCACCCTTTTTAAGTTTCTTAATATCGGGTTCCAACTCGACGCGATATAATGGCGTAGGCTGTTTTTCTTTATTTTTTATGTTGAACACGGATTTAACCTTAAAACCCTCTTCTTCTATAGCTATTTTCACATCATTTCAGTCAACATTTGGCTCAATGCCTTTTATCACAACGACTAATCCTTGGTACTTTTCAACTGGTACGTGTAATAGTATTTCTGTTTGTCATCAAAATATTTTGTGACAGAACGGTAATTTCTTTCTTCATATATTTGCAGTTTAATTTCTTTAATAGTCCCTTCATGATTGTTACTATATGAAAATTCTTTGCACCAATAAGTTGCGTAAGGCATTTTATTAATTCAGTTTGGTTGTTTTCCCTCACATATATTGGGGGTGGCTTAGATTTCTGCACTGTTGATTCTACTTCTTGTTGATTTAGCATTGCAAATCTATTATTATTATTTATATTGTTGTTGTTGTTATTATTGTTATTATTATTATTAGTGCCATTCTGTTTATGGATTTTCGGGGTATTTTTTTGTACTTCACCCTGAGGGCTTCGCTTCCTCTTTGTAATTAATATATACCTATCCATTCCAGTTTGTACCTTTGTTGATGATATTGATAGCGATTAATGTTTATCAACATGTTTAGTTGCATTTTGCAAATGCTGCGAATTACCGGTTAGCAAGATGTTGTTGTTTTCAAATGCTTTTGGTTTGGTGCATTGATTTTCTCTCTCTTTATGTTGCGAGAGAACTGACAACGATGTATTTCCTAGTACACGCGCTGTTTTTGTTGCTAATTCCTGCACTTCAGGTGTGACACATTGTGCACTCCAACACATGTTGCTGCTCGGAGAAGGAGCATAAGACAAAGTCTTCAGTTGTTGTTGTTGTTGTCTCACAGTGCTTCAACAATTTCAGTGTACTTTCACTGTTATTTTGAATTTCTGATTTGTGAGATTCACGTTCGGCCACAAAAGAGCGTCGCACCGATTGCGGAGAGCGTTTAACACTCATTTATTTCTTTTTACTTGCACTTGTTGGTTTTTTTTTTTTTTAATTTTAATATTTAATATAGTTTTATCTGTTATCCACAGTTTTGTTTGTTTGCTTGATTCCTCCGTTTTTTTTTTTTAACAAGCATTTTTTATTGGATCTTTCTAAAATTACTTAGAAACTAACAATATGTAATCAAATCTTACAAACTAAATAAAATTATGTGATATTCCCAACGTTCCATCACAATTTGTTGAGTCACGAGGTTTAGCAATTTCACAGCATAATCAGTGTGTCTTTTCTTTTTAATCGACGATGCCCCGTGCTCAGCAACAATTGCCTAGCAAGGGGATTCGGATGATTGTGTAATTTTTGAATGTAGCTTCTGCAAGACATTGCAACTTCCTCAGAAATTGTGGGTACATTTAAATCTCGATGGATGTTAACGTTCCTCATATACCAAGGCGCGTTTACAATAATTCGCAGACACTTGGATTGTATTCGCTGCAATTTTTCGATATTTGAGGGAGATGCGGTGCCCCAAAACTGAATAAGTCCAGATTGGCTTCAGGATTGCTTTATATAATAGCACTTTGTATTCGAGATTCAACTTTGATCTTTTGTGTATCAGCCACCATAACTGATTAATTTTAAACTTGATCTGAGTTTTCTTTACCTCTATGTGATTTTTCCAGGTCAGCCTTCTGTCGAGGTGAATACCCAAGTACTTTGTTGAGGAACATTGTTGAACTGATTGGCCATTAATTTTAAGTGGGGGACATGTATCTGGCCTTAGCGTGAAGGTTACATGTACGCTCTTTGATTCATTGACTTTTATACGCCATTTTGCTAGCCAGATTTCGAGAGAATCGATATGAGTCTGCAGGAGTTTAGTAGCTTCTATGGGGTTAGAGCGAGAGCACAATATTGCCGTATCATCTGCAAAGGTCGATATAAATGTATAGTTATTGCTGGGCATATCTGTAGTGTATAAGAGATACAGTAAGGGGCCCAAAACGCTTCCCTGAGGAACGCTAGCGTAAATATCCAATGGATTTGTTGTGAAATCCTTGTGATGTAAGAGAAATTGTCTTTTCGTGAGGTAGCTACTAAGCAATGAGGAGACATTTGCAGACAGTAATAGTTTGAGTTTGTAAATAAGGCCATCGTGCCATACTTTATCGAAAGCTTGAGTGATATCAAGAAAGACAGCTGAGCAATACTTTTTTTCTTCAAAAGTGTTCCTTATCAGAGTTACAATGCGGTGGACTTGTTCTATTGTGCCGTGCTGTTTTCTAAATCCAAACTGATGTTGAGGAATCAGTTGGTTGAGATTAATAAATGGAGTTATATTCATGAAAAGTAGCTTTTCGAATACTTTAGAAAGTAGAGGCAGGAGGCTGATAGGTCTGTACGATGCAACTTTTGTAGGATCTTTTCCCGGTTTTGCTATCAAAATAATTTTTGAAGTTTTCCAGCATCTGGGATAGTGTTTAATACGAAGGATAGCATTGAAAATGTGCATCAGATGAATTACTGAAGCCGGAAATAGCTCTTTTATAATTTTACCGGTAATTTTATCTGGACCAGGTGATTTTTTTGGGTTTAGATCTTTATAAATTGCTTTGAATATGTCCTTTTTTTAATTTTGAGCGTTATTGAGCAAGTTGAGAAGTTAATTTTGGTAATGAGGACTGTGAAGAGGGTGGATTGGGTGTAAACACACTTTTTAGGTGGTTTGCAAAAGCCAAACCCTTCTCACAGTTGCTTCTAGCCCAATTACCGTCACTCAAACGGATGGGGGAATCAGTGAGAATTGGCCGATTTGAGTTTTTTGCTGGTGCAGTACTGTAGCTGTGTTTTCAGATTCGGTGATCTGAATTCTTGCCATTGTCTTCGGAGTCTTCTTTACTGTCTTACTAGCAATTCTATATCGGCTGGTGTGTATGGGCTATAGTTTGATTGCTTGCATATCTTTGTGCAGGTGGCTGAGCTGAGAGCTAATGAGAGCAGCTGGTTGATTTTTTCGAGTGCTGAGTCTACATCGTGTCCATTTCTTAATACAGTACTCAGAGGAAGATGGGAATTTATATATTTCTTGAATTTTAACCAGTCTATTTTCTTTCTAATGCAATTGCCTTGGGGGCTTGGTGATTTTATAGATATTACCGTGGGTGAGTTGTCAGTTGATAGATCATAATTACACTCTGTGGAGATATTTTCCATCTGCAAACCTTTGGCGACTCCAAAGTCTATGAGATCGGGTGTTTTCCTCTTGTCCGTCGGCCAATATGTCGGTTGACCATTTGAAATAACATCGTAGCCGTGGTTAGTGATGATTGAACATAGTCTTCTGCCTTTTGGAGTTATTAAACGGGAGCCCCAGTGAGTGTGTTTGGCGTTGAAATCGCCAGCAACCAAGAATTTGCTACCAAGAGTTGAGAAAAATTCTTTATATTGCTGTTCGGTAATACTGTATCTTGGGGGACAGTATATCGCAGATATTACTAGTTTAGAGATGTATTCTTCCAGACATATAGATGTTGCTTGCAAGTAGACGCTACTGAAATCTTCGAGAACATGATGTTTTATTCTGCTTTTTATCAATATGGCAGTTCCTCCGCGTGCCTTACCATGCGGATGATTTGTGGTGTACAGTTTGTAATATGGTATTTGGTAGCAATTTTTGTCAGTGAAATGGGGCTCAGATATCATCATTATGTCAATTTGGCTGGATTCAAGGATTCAAGGAATTGAATTCCTCCGTTGAATCAAACAAAGCAATACCTTTATTCCAACTATCACTTAAGCGTCCTTTCACAATTGTTTCCTATCACATACGCAATTCAACACAACTTCAAACTCACAAAAGCACGGAGCACAGAAAAACACGTCCGCACTCTTGCATATGTATAACAACTAATAATAACAACATCTAATAATAAGTATATATGGTGTGTCTCGAGTTGCCCCTATAAACCAGATTAAAAAGTACCACGGGAAATTTGTAACTTTTATCCCTACAGTTCAAACATATGTAATAGAGTCTAAGAGAAATACTGGAAAAGAAATTCCAAATACTGATATGTTTATCATACAAAAACGGTTGTTAATGATAGTATAACAAAATGTTGTTCGGATTCGGAGAATAAAAAACCGGAGGTAAGATGTTCCGAACGCATCAGTAATAGAGAAAGAATGAAGTCAAACTGAAGTCTATGTAACTAATATAACTTAGTTGTTATTGGACAACAACAATGTACGTATAATGAACTGAAGTAATACACTGAATTAATTAAAATTAATTACTTAATTAATTAATATTATATTCTGAATTTAATTAATATAAAAATCTAAACATAAAGTGAAATATATATCTGACAGATAGTTTCCAAAATAACACCGTGGAGGAGATGATATGTATGTTTACAACCTCTCTCTCCTTCTGTATATCTCTGTATAAATATCATAACTGTAACATAAGTTAGATATAAGATCACTATTAGTTGTAGAATTAAATTTTAATAAAAACTGTTTGCCTGCTACTGTCCAAGGTCTATGACATACAACTACTATCGTCGATCTTGAGACGTTATTATAATTAAAATTTTGAAAAAAACGCGAAGTGGAGCATATTGTAGAACTTTTTCTGCAGTTTACAAATAATGTTCCCTGCGGGAGGTTTTTTGACCAATTGACAATTTTTATTTTTGTTGTTTTTTCACGATTTCTCAACATCTAATAATAGGTAGAAATTTTTCCGCTCTAAATTATAAGAAACGGTACAGAACATAACGCAGAGTGGTGAAATGCCTTTTCAGGTGTAAAAAAATTACAATTTTAGAAGCCTGATTATGAAGAGCATGATGTCCGAAGCATCAAAGCTCGATGATTAAAGACTTATTGTAATCTGCTTAAGGAAAATATTCCTAAAATAAATGATGTCGTCGCCTTTTTAGTAGATATTTGTCTCTTAACCCATTTTGGTGCGGATGACACCAATCCTTAGCTTCTATTTTTAATTTAGGATCTTGGTAGTAGTATCATCTGAAGTGATGTACCGATATACGAAACGTTGATCCCTCTTATTACGGTCCAAATGTTGAATATGTAACATTTAAAAATTGTTCTCTGCATTGTTAGCGAGTTCAGTAAGTTTTTTCGACAAAGCTTTCGTATGCCCAAGAGTGCACAGTTAGCTTCCCTTTCAATTCATCCAAAATTTATCTTGCACTTGTGCTACGATCCTTTTTGTTCGGACTAGCCCATTTTCCAATAGTGGACTTTTAAGATAAGGATCTTTATATACACTTTTACAAATTAATCCCGTTTCTTTTGGCTTTACACTCTTCAAACATATAATTTTTTAGTACGCGATATTCAGCTTTTTTCACATCAACAATTTCAATAATACGTATAAAAGCTTTCTAAAAAAGAGTAAAGTACCGACAATAAAATGGAACCTCTCTTAATCGAGAATCCATCCAGCAGAAGATGAATGCATAACTTGAGGAACGGCACCCACGCCTTATTATCTATTACTATTTTTTATTTTCTCGAAGGTATGTGACGAAACGGATATCTATTTTATACAAATTCTTGTAAATAGAAAGTTATAAGGAAACTTAAAGACTTAGTAACTATTAAGAAAATCAGTAATTTAAATTTATATAATTGATATGTGTTAAATACAGGGTGATTTTTTAGCAACTTTCTTTTTGACGACATTGTTTTTGGCAGCTCAGCTGTTTTCGTGTAACATGATACTGTCAAACATGTTCAGTTTGGTCTGTAATTAAACTACGAATCGACTTACAAACGAACAACGCTTGCAGATTATTGAATTTCATTATTAAAATTCATGCTCGGTTAAGAAAGTGCAGATCCACTTTTTTATCGGAAAATTGTGTTCAGCGACGAAGCTCTTTTCTGAAGGCTGGAGCGATACTGTAAATGGTGAGTGCTACCGTGCGATGATTACAAACTTTTTCTTTTGCCCAAAATGCAAGAGCTGGACTTGGCTGACATGTGATTTCAACAAGACGGTGCCACATGGCACACAGCACGCGAAACAATGGCCCAATTGAGAGGCGAGTTCGGCGAACAGTTTATTTCACGTTTGGGTCCGGTCAATTGGCCGCCTAGATCGTGCGATTTTACGCCTTTAGACTATTTATTGTGAGGGTATGTTAAGACTCATGTCTATAGCGACAAGCCCGCAACGCACTGGAAGCTAATATTGAAGAATTTATTCATGAGATACCGGCCTATATGTTGGAGAGTGTATGCCAAAATTGGACCCAGCGTATGAACCATTTGAGGCGCAGCGGCGGTCAACATTTATATAAAATCATCTTTAAACATTGAATTATATAGATCGTTCTATTGAGCCAAATAAAGATTTCATGCATTTCTCTCAATTTGATGTGGGTTTTTTTATATCCTAAGGCTCTTAAAAAATCACCCTGTATATACCCACCTATGCCAAATGTCTTGCTTGATGTTTCATCGGTAGTGCCTTTACCACCAAAGCTATGCCGAGTACGAATACCGCCCAAGTCTCGTATTCCAGATTGAACTATTTCCATAATGATGATATGAGAAATTAAAAGGATACAATTTTTGAATAAAATCATTATACAGTACCTGGTTGAAATTTAGAACCCAATGTCTGCCGTGATACGTCAGTGTTATTTAGATCCGCAAATGATTCAGAGCGACCAACATTTAATAGCGACTCCATCGAAGCATCGAAACGCATAATCTAAGATTTAAACATTTAAATATATTTTATTAATATTATTATAACATATATTTTTGCTTTATCCATATTACCGCTGTTACAAATTAATGTGTAAATAATATTTATATAATAGTTGCAGAGTAATTGGTGCAACACAAATTGTAACTGTACAAATATTGTACTGTATTATACTGTTATTTCACTAATTGAGCTTATGTGGATATATAGGACGTATAAAGGGCGTACCTTTTTTAACACACGTTAATTTACATTTGACAATTACTGAATTCTTATACTTTTGAATTCTGTAGTGATTGCATATGTATGAGCAGTAAGAACTGTTAGAAAATTAACCCAGTGCGGATGTTAAATATAAATATATGTGAGTTCAAAAAGGTGCACCTTGGTAAGGACTTACTATGTGATAAAAGAAAAAATAAAAAGATATTTTTTTTTTACAAAAAAAAATGTAAACAATAATTTTAGAAAATCAAATTCGGTTTGATATACTCTTTCTCAATATGGAAAGAATATTTAGTTTCTAATCCGACAAGTAACTTAATAGCTTCTAAACCTAGCTTAACCGAAGATATGCCGAAACATGTGCACTAGTACAACTGTACACAGTACACAACTGCCATATATACATATATTATTTTTCAAAATAATATTTTATGCATGGCTAACTTCCAATTTTATAATTATCATTGCATCTGCATTCACATGCCAATACACGCATTCTTATAGAAGTGATCGAAAAACTATTAAGAAAAACATAAAAAGAAACAAAGCCGCTATTAAATTAGCACTAAAACCCAGATTACTGTGCTCACTGTGTGAAGGATTGAAGTACATGCTTAACAAGTGTCGCTTTAGACTTAATAAATTCCTAAATTGCTCATGTATTAGATTTTCACAATACTCCAATTCTGAAGAGGACCCAACACTTCTCGGTTGACGTTTTATCTTTAAAATATACAGTGGCGTAACGTAAGCACAAACGACATGTCAAGCTTCATATAGCCAAGGCTTGTAAAGCCATGCCAAATTTTACAGGGGATTTTAAGGAAATAAATACGTTTACGGTGACTCATAACACTAAAGATTAATAATCATTAATCCATTATAACTTTATATTTATTTATATTGTCGGGGGGAACAAAATTTTATACATTATTTATAAATCTATTTTAGAAGATTTTCTAAATTTTATTA
>OY978525.1:50203928-50211428 GCA_963854835.1 Megamerina dolium
TGTATATATATATATATATATATATATATATATATATATATTATATATATGTATATAAAAAAAAAATATAAAATATAAATATAAATATATATATATATATATATATATATATATATATATATATACATATATATATATATACAAATATAAATATATATATATATATATATATATATATATATATATATATATATATATGTATGTATATATATATGTATATATATACCGGGTGCTTTTTTTCACGGCGAATGTTGTCTTCCAAATGCTCAAGCGTTTGTGGCTTATCCGCATAGACCAATGACTTTACATAGCCCCACAGAAAGTAGTCTAGCGGTGTTAAATCACAAGATCTTGGAGGCCAATTCACAGGTCCAAAACGTGAAATTAGGCGGTCGCCAAACGTGTCTTTCAATAAATCGATTGTGGCACGAGCTGTGTGACATGTTGCGCCGTCTTGTTGGAACCACAGCTCCTGGACAACATGGTTGTTCAATTCAGGAATGAAAAAGTTAGTAATCATGGCTCTATACCGATCACCATTGACTGTAACGTTCTGGCCATCATCGTTTTTGAAGAAGTACGTACCAATGATTCCACCAGCCCATAAAGCGCACCAAACAGTCAGTTTTTCTGGATGTAACGGTGTTTCGACATACACTTGAGGATTAGCTTCACTCCAAATGCGGCAGTTTTGTTTGTTGACGTAGCCATTCAACCAGAAGTGCGCTTCATCGCTAAACAAAATTCGCTTATGAAAATCGGGAACAACGACAATTATTTTCGAAATAAAATTGCACTATTTGCAAGCGTTGTTCAGGCGTGAGTCTATTCATGATGAATTGCCAAACCAAACTGAGAATAAATCACTTGACAGCTGTTAAATCGGTCGCCATCTTGAACAGTACTGCCAACTTGAAGTTCTATACCTCGAAAAAAAAACACCCTTTATATAACCCATAACCAAACTAAATGACACATAGCAATAAAAATTCAAAAATTCACAGAATAGTGGCTGACAGTTGTGCCAACCTGGGAAAACAATTTTTTTGAAATATTCTCAGAGGGACAATTAAAAATGAGAATTTTAATTATTATTTAACCGAATGTATAGATATATATATATATATATATATATATATATATATATATATATATATATATATATATATATATAATATATATTATATTATATATATTATATATATAATATATATAATATAATATAATATATATTATATATATATATATATATATATATATATATTATATACGCTGGTTCCAAGATAGACAAAGTCCCTTACTACTTCAAAAGCGTAGTTGTCAACAGTGACGTGCTGTCCAAGACGCCGGGACTCTTTGTTTGTTGACACTAGATACTTCGTCTTGCCCGTTCACCGTGAGACCCATCCGACGCGACTCTCTTTCCAACTCTGAGAATGCTGCACTGACTGCTCGCGTGTTCATGCCGATTATGTCAATATCGTCGGCATACGCTAACAGCATGACACTTTTGTTGAAGATAGTGCCATTATGTCGTAGATCAGCAACTCGTATTATTTTCTCCATAATAAGATTGAAGAAGTCGCACGATAACGAATCACCTTGTCTGAAACCCCGTTCGGTATTAAACGGTGCGGAGAGGTCCTTCCCAATTTTCACTGCACAACGGGAGTTATGCAGTGTCATTCTACAAAGTCGAATGAGCTTTGCAGGAATACCGAACTCAGACATTGTTGCGTAGAGGTAATCCCTTACCGGACTGTCGAAAGCGGCTTTATAATCAACAAATAGGTGGTGTGTGTCGATCTGTTTTTCTTGGGTCTTCTCCAGGATTTGGCGCAGTGTGAAAATCTGGTCGATGGTGGATTTACCAGGTCTGAAGCCACACTGATCAGGTTGCTGAGCATAGGCTTCAACCTTTCACACAGTACGCTCGATAGAACCTTGTATGCGATGCTCAGGAGACTTATTCCACGGTAGTTGGCGCAAATTGTGGGGTCTCCTTTTTTATGTACAGGACAGAGAACACTGAGCCTCCAATCATCAGGCATGCTTTCATCCGACCATAGTCTGCTTATGAGCTGGTGCATGCGGGTGAGCAGCTCATCGCCTCCGGTCTTAAACAACTCGGCAGGCAGGCCATCAGCACCTGCAGCTTTGTTGTTCTTTAGCCTTAAAATGGCCGTTTCAACCTCGTCATAGTCGGGTGGTGGAATATCAACACCATCATCTGTAATTGGGGTTATCGGGCACACACCTCCACAGGCGGAATTGTTCGTAGCATCGCCATTCAGTAACGTGGAGAAGTGTTCCCTCCATAGGTTTAGTACACTCTGGACATCCGTAACCAGATTCCCATTTCCATCACGACAAGAAGAGGCTCCGGGATTTAAACCTCCACTCAGGCGCTTGATCTTTTCAAAGAATTTTCGAGTCTCATTCTTGTCGGTACACATGTCTATCTCCTCACACTCGCGTCTTTCCAACTCCCTCTTCTTGCGCCTGAAAAGACGTCTCTCTGCACTCCTTTTCTCTCTATACCGCTCCTTAACAGCTAGCGTTACGCCTGCACGCAGGGTTTTTCTGTAGGCGGCGTCTTTCTCTGCGGTAGCGTCGCGACACTCCTGATCATACCACTCATTCCTCAGAGGCCGGTAGTAACCGATTACCTCCTCGGCAGCAGTAGTCATGAAGTGGGATATATGTGTCCACCGTGCGCATGTATCATCAAGTGGGGGAGTGTTCTGCATAAGCAGATCCGATAGTCGAGTGGAAAATGCATGAGCTGTCTCTGGTGATCGCAGCTTACTGACGTCGAGCTTTCTCTGTGTGGGACTTCTCTTGTTATTTGAGACACATAAGCGTGTGCGCACCTTAGCTGCAACAAGGTAGTGATCCGAGTCGATGTTGGCACCACGGATCGATTTCACGTCCATCACACTGGAAGCATGCCTTCCGTCAATCATCACATGATCAATTTGGTTTCTTGTTCTTTGATCTGGAGACAGCCATGTCGCTTTGTGGATGTCGAGATGCTGGAATCTGGTACCACCAATTACCATGTTTCGTGCTGCGGCGAAGTCGATCAGCCTCATTCCGTTATCGGAGGTGTTCTGGTGGAGGCTGAATTTTCCGACAGTTGGACCAAAGGTACCTTCCTTGCCCACCCTGGCATTAAAGTCGCCAAGCACGATTTTGATATCGTGGCGGGGGCAGCGGTCATAAGCTTCTTCGAGGCGCTGAAAGAAGCTCTCCTTGGTCACATTGTCCTTCTCATCCGTCGGAGCGTGGGCACATATAAGGCTGATGTTGAAAAATTTTGCCTTGATGCGGATTGTGGCCAGCCGTTCGTTCACAGGCGTGAACTGTGAGACAAGATGTCGTAGTCTCTTGCTGACCAAAAATCCACATCCTAATTCGTGCCTTTCAGCATGGCAACTGTAGTAGATGTCACAGGACCCTTCTTTGGAGCAGCCCTGTCCTGTCCATCGCATTTCCTGGAGAGCGGTGATGTCAGCTCTGTATTTTTCGAGGACATCAACCAGCTGGATAGAGGCACCCTCCCTATAAAGGGATCGGACATTCCAGGTGCATATCCGTAAATTGTGGTCCTTTTTTCGTTTGCGGGGGTCATCAACAAAAGCGGTAGTCCTTATCCGAGGCATATTTATTTTTTTCATTGGGGGGGTTTTTTATGTGGCGGGTCCCAAACCCAACGCACAACCTCTAACCGAGGAGATTTTCGCCACTCACTTCAGCCGCCTCCCAGCGGGTACCAGGAAGATGTTGCCCGGTGGTCGCCACATGGAGGGCCCCCATTAATAATAATGAAAGCGCCGTCACATAATAAGCAGAGCAAGCTATATGACCACCCCTCATTAACAAATAAAGGTATCATCACATAGCGCTCAGATCAAACTACATGACAGCCAGTGAGTTGACTTGCGATGAGTTCAACAAGGATTGCGCTAGCCCCACCCGGTTGAGGCAGTTAGACACGTTACCTTGCGAAAACACCACCAGACCATATATATGTATTTATATATCTATATATATATATATATATATATATATATATATATATATATATATATATATATATATATATATATATATATATATATATATATATATATTGCTTTTCTATAATAGAAAAGCACTCATTTTTAAACATAGATAACTTTTCACAGAATAATGCGATTTTAATAATGTCTTCTAACAAGCTAACGAAGCTTAAAATGACATCAAGTGTAACCAGATGCATTTAAAATTACCAAAGAAGTTACATTTTAGAGCCACCTACCGACAATTTGTTGCCGAACTTTTTTGAATACCCAATAGATTTATGCGATATACGGCAATAAATCCGAGAAATGAGGCTCTGTTCTTTAATTTTATCATCGTTGTTATAAAATGTGCAAAATTAGCTATTCGAAATCATAAGGACAAAGAGGAACAGAAGACAAAATTTAAATATTATTCAAAACAGATTTACTTATCTGTACTCAAAATTAATAAAAAGTAGCTCAACCACGATTTGATTTCATTTATTTGCATTAATTAATTTAATTGCCACATCTTGATAATAAGGTATTATCCCAAGAATTCATGGCAGCGGTCCACATCTCTGAAATATTTATATTTTTGTTTTGCGGTCCTTACACCATTCTTAACATCCTTCCAGAGATATACGATGATAAACTTGAAGAACAGATTCATTTTCCGGATTTTTTTTTTTTTGCATTCAGTGAATAAGTATATTAATATTGAAAATATCTAAAAGTAAATTTACAAAATTAAAGACTTTAATTTTGATAATACTTTTAAATCATTTGCCAAGCGAACTTCCTTGATCTGGAGCTGATCCTATTGTTATTAGCAAACAATACAGGACAGGAGCCATCGGTAATAATTTGAATATCCGCAACCAGCGGGTTGCGTTCAGGTGGACAGTGGTTGGATATCTTCTTGATGATCTACTTATTACCTCATTCCTAGTAACGGATACAATACAAACTGACATTGAAGATAAAGTGCTAGAACTATAAGGAGCGTACAAAAATTCAAATGTAGAGCTCTAGTCGACTATTTTCCAAATAGAGATGAGTAGATCTATACAAGCTATAACCCTGATATAAACTCGTTGTGAAGAAATTAGAAAGCAGAGTAACAAAATACTAGATTGATGAAATATAATGGACAACTTTACCAATCTTATTACCCGCATTATTTCTCCAGCACAACAAGACTAATTGATCCGGCGAAAGATACACAAAGTAAACTAATAGACAAAAAGTATGCACAGTTATATTCAGGCAACATATTCCTAAGGGATGGATTTTTTAATATGAGGAGACAGAATAATGCTAGAGATAAGAAAGTGAGCAGTGTATACATGTGAAAGAATAAGTGTTTTTTTTTGTAATTTCCCACTATAAAATGGTTGTTTTATTTCTTTTATTTACTTTGGTTATTCATGCACAATATAATCCGTTCTGCACGCTAAATGTAGCGAGGAAATAATTTGAGAAACGAACCAAAATTCGCAAATTGGCTGTTATGCAAGTGAATGGCAAATTGAGCGGCAGGCAACATGGCTTTAGAAAAGGCGATTAGTTGCGATTTAAGAAGTGGTGGAAGCAACATTGGTAATCAAACGAAGAAAAGCACTATTGAAGGCTTACAGGACATAAACCTGGACGTCAAAAACTTTTGACTTAGTTTGATATTATAAGATATTTAGAATTTTATTTCCAGATACCACCTGACTGGAACATAATGATCTCTGGAATATCAGCTTTGATGAGATTTTACGTATAAAAATGTGAAACGAAATATTTCCTGTAGGTTTCGTAGATAGATATAGCAGTTAAAACGGCGGAAAACAGTGGAAGCACAGCGAAAACTGACTCAGGTGACATTACGAACGTAAGTGACTAAATGTGCATAGGTTACAGGTAGCAACACAAGAAAGATGAGCCACAAATCTCCTTTGAAGTAAATATGCAAAAAAACAGCAAGCCGATAAATAAGAAAATGCTAGTGAAATACATGGGAGTAACATTTAATTTAAAGCTGAATTATATAACTAAATTTTGCAGCGAATCAAGCTGCGAAAGTTACAGCTTCACAAAACTGACTGGTGGCCTTGTTTTAATGGCGATAAGTCACTATTATATAAGCGTACACTGTAGATCAACATGCTTAAAACAAGATGCAAAAGAAAATGTATTTCAGTTGCATTTATGAGTCTATGAATATGTGCTTATCGCACGGTTACAAATTTCGGTGCTGACGATATCGGGAGTACCATCAATAGATCGGTTGGTAGAAGATCGAAAAAAGATATAAGTTTATATTAAAAAAGAATACAAATCTCGCACAAAAGAACAAACTGTCCATTCCTGTCAAGAGAGGTGGAAAGTCGAATATATAAATTAACTGTTACAAATAATGCAAATGTTTGGGAATGAATATAGCGAAGTTACGATAAAGTAAATTACTACTGCAACTGCGACTGCTGTCTGCTATTGATGTGGAAGACAACACGGAGCACACTTTCTTTAGAAGCGAAAGGTAGAACACAGAAGGACCCTTGCTACAGCAGCAAATTTTATAATGTATCGGCGAAAGACTGTCAGAAAAGCTACTACAAAATTAGGATAAAATACAAACTCTTGTCATTCATACCCAACCTGTGGAGCGAAACCTACTCAACTGCTTAATACAAGAGATTTTAGCTAGAAATTTTTCAGTATTACGCCTACAACTCTTAAATATGGAATAAGCCTTCTTCATGCATGGCTCCGTTTCTTTGAGTTCGTATTAAGAGTCTCGTATAGATTCGAGTTTAAGAAATGGCATGCCAAAGACTCAAGTAGTCACGAAAAAAACTTATACAAAAAATTGTGGGAAGAAATGGGTCTAAATGTAAACCTGAAATTATTCTCCATTTAAGCAATTAGTTCACTAAAAAAAAAAGGATTGGTGGATAGGAGCAAATGCATCAGAGGCAAGAAACAAATTGTATAAGACGGATAGAAGATCGCGAGCCAGAAAATGCAGCCGATTAGACAATATTACTGATGTGCTTAACAAAGCACTGGATTCTTCTGATCCCTTATTATAAAGCCTCTGATCAAAGAAACACCAAAACCTTACCAGAAAGAAATTCTTACCATCAGAAGTTATCGCACTTTTAGAAGCACCAAATATGGAGTGCAATAAATCATATGAAGGTATTGATCTCACCGACAGCTCTTCAGATCATCATCATCAGATCATCATCATGTCATCTCCTCCTTTGGAGGAGATGACATGATTTTAGAAAAGGAATATAAAGAATTTTCATAAAACTAACTTGCATAGGGTTGTGTGGTGAGTAGCATCAATAAATCGGTTGATCTTTATTTTTCAAATTTAATTTGTTTTTAGAATCCAGGCTTGTAATTTTCAATAAAATAGGATAAATAATATTAATGATTAATAGTCTCAATAAAT
>OY978525.1:50221428-50281428 GCA_963854835.1 Megamerina dolium
ACGATGAGCTGCTCGCCTGCATACACCAGCTCATAAGAACAATATGGTCGGATGGAGGCTCAGTGTTCTCTGTCCTGTACATAAAAAAGGAGACACCACAATTTGCGCCAACTACCGTGGAATAAGTCTTCTGAGTATCGCATATAAGGTCCTATAGAGCGTATTGTGTGAAAGATTGAAGCCCATGCTCCACAACCTGATTGGACCTTATAAGTGTGGCTTCGAACCTGGTAAATCTACCACCCAAGAAAAACAGATCGACACACACCACCTATTTGTTGATTATAAAGCCGCTTTCGATAGTCCGGTAAGGGATTACCTCTACGCAACAATGTCTGAGTTCGGTATTCCTGCAAAGCTCATTCGACTTTGTAGAATGACACTGCATAACTCCCGATGTGCAGTGAAAATTGGGAAGGACCTCTCCGCACCGTTTAATACCGAACGGGGTTTCAGACAAGGTGATTCGTTATCGTGCGACTTCTTCAATCTTATCATGGAGAAAATAATACGAGCTGCTGATCTACGACATAATGGCAATATCTTCAACAAAAGTGTCTTGGACAGCACGACACTGTTGGCAACTACGCTTTTGAAGTAGTAAGGGACTTTGTCTATCTTGGAACCAGCATTAACAGAAGTAATGACGTCAGTCTGGAGAGATTACGAAGGATCACTCTTGCAAACAGGTGCTACTTTGGGCTAAGTAACCAATTGAGAAGTCGAGATCGAAGAAGAACGAAAACTACACTCTACAAGTCTCTCATCATACCTGTCCTAACATATGGCGCTGAAGCCTGCACAATTTCCACCTCGGATGAGCGAATGCTTGGAGTTTTCGAGAGAAAAGTCCTACGCAAGATCTTTGGACCTATTTCCGTTGGTGGCGAGTACCGAATAAGGTACAACCATGAGCTGTACGAGCTGTATGCCGATATTGACATAGTAAAGCGCATCAAAATCCAGAGGCGGCGCTGGCTAGGTCATGTCGAGCGAATGGAAGAACACGCTCCAGCTAAGGTGTTATATTCGGAACCCGCTGGAGGACGACGCAGAAGAGCAAGACCTAACCTCCGGTGGAAAGACCAAGTACTGGAGAACCTGAGGGCGCTTGGAATTTCTAACTGGCGCCAGCTAGCGAAGAGCAGAAATGTCTGGCGAAGCATGTTATTTTCGGCCTAAATCGATATTCGGTTGTTGTGGCCACATACGTAAGTAAGTAATATGACTTATTGAAATTCAATGTAAAGGAAAGAAAAAGTAGAATGTAAATACGTTGTTGTTGCTCCTTGTAGTAATTTCATTACTTCCTTTGCTTTCTCTGCTTTTGCTCTGTCGTAACACGGAAGAATAGCCAGCCACGCATGCTAATTTTAGTTCTCGAAAACACAGAAGTAAATTTTATCGTTCAGTCACGCAACAACAATTGGCATGCGTGGCTGTCTTAGCATTTATGTGACGGAAAAGCAGAGAGAGCAGAGAAGGAATAAATTTACTATAAGGAACAACAACAACGTCCTCGATTTTTTTACATTCTACTTTTCTGTTCCTTTACATTGAAATCAACACGTGGTATTGCTTGCTGATATTTCTGTTTGCCTGATACTCGGCATCGGGTGCTTCGATAAAACGATTCCTTATTCCTTCCTTCTTTATCAAAATTAGTGAAATTTAATCAAATTTAATATTATAAAAATGGTAAATAATATTGTGAAACAACTCATATGTTAAATAGTAAGTGTATATATTTATAAATATATGCATTGCGTGAATGGAGTATACCTATAAGTACTCCATATGCATGTACATATATATATATATTGAACAATTGCAAGTGATCCTGATATTTGTATTCAGAAATAAGCTCCAAAGCCAAATTAGGACTTTTTTGGTATTAAACGTTCTCTGACTAAATCGTAATATCCCGGGTTCTGCTGCTCCGATATAATTTGCATTACATCCGTTGAATAGATAATTTTATATACCTAATTAATAATAATGTAAGTGAACACCCTTAAAATGGGCGTGATCGCTTTATTTTAAAGCATACCTCCCATAGAAACCTAACCTCAGAAGCGCCTTAGAAATGCCATAAATAGCGCTGAAGGATAAGAATTAAAATTTTTTAATATTTAGAACTTACTTATACATGTGTTTATGCATTCTATGATCGTTAATTCGCTAATTTTACCATATACACATATATGTCACGGTAAAAAACAAATGTAAACATTTATTTTAAATCGTACAATAGAAAATTCTAATCTCATATATGAACGAATTAAGTATATGAAATTATCTATTCAACGGATGTAAAACGACCAGCAGAACCCGGGATATTACGATTTAGGTAACACAGAAAACAATAAAATTGTGACAATTTTCACAACTTAGACCTAACGGTATTCCGTTAAACAATATTCCGAGAAAAATCTTAATACACGCTTAAACTTACAAGATGCTACAATTATGTGTTAAGACTGTCTCTAGAAAACACAATTAAAGCACGATATCTGCTTATTTTTCGGTATATTTATTCGAAATATTCTCCTCCTGATTCAATACACTTGTTACATCGATTTAATAGTGATTCAAACGCGTGTTCCAGTTCATTTTTCGGTATTTCCTCCAGTGCCCTCGTCGAAGCCCGTTGTATGGTCTGAATGTCATCAAAAAAGCATCCTTTCAACTTCAATTTCAGTTTTGGGAACAAGAAGTCGCACGGTGCCAAATCAGGTGAATACGGCGGGAGATTCAACACACAGACCTGATTCCCAGCCAAAAATTGACGAACAATTAGTGCTGTGTCACTCGGTGCATTATCGTGCAACAGAGACCAATTTTTTGGATCGCGGTATTCTGGTCGAACACGACGGATTCTGGACATCAAACGCTTCCAAACTTCGAGGTAACTTGCGGAAGTAACTGTTTGACCAGTTGGAACAAATGCTTTGTGGATAATTCCTTTGCTATCGAAGAATGTGATGAGCATTGTTTTGATTTTTTATGGAACTTTTCGTGTTTTTTGGCTTGTGGTGAGTTTTTGATTTCCATTCCGCACTTTGGCGCTTGGTTTCTGAATTGTATTGGAAACACTATGTTTCATCACCCGTAACAATTGTTTTCAGGAAGTTTAGATCATTTTCTGCAGCTGCAGTATTGCTCAGCTGTCTTTCTTGATATCACTCAAGCTTTCGATAAAGTATGGCACGATGGCCTTATTTACAAACTCAAACTATTACTGCCTGCAAATGTCTCCTCATTGCTTAGTAGCTACCTCACGAAAAGACAATTTCTCACGCTGGCGTTCCTCAAGGAAGCGTTTTGGGCCCCTTACTGTATCTCTTATACACTACAGATATGCCCAGCAATAACCATACATTTATATCGACCTTTGCAGATGATACGGCAATATTGTGCTCTCGCTCTAACCCCATAGAAGCTACTAAACTCCTGCAGACTCATATCGATTCTCTCGAAATCTGACTAGCAAAATGGCGTATAAAAGTCAATGAATCAAAGAGCGTACATGTAACCTTCACGCTAAGGCCAGATACATGTCCCCCACTTAAAATTAATGGCCAATCAGTTCCACAATGTTCCTCAACAAAGTACTTGGGTATTCACCTCGACAGAAGGCTGACCTGGAAAAATCACATAGAGGCAAAGAAAACTCAGATCAAGCTTAAAATTAATCAGTTATGGTGGCTGTTACACAAAAGATCAAAGTTGAATCTCGAATACAAAGTGCTATTATATAAAGCAATCCTGAAGCCAATCTGGACTTATTCAGTTTTGGGGCACCGCATCTCCCTCAAATATCGAAAAATTGCAGCGAATACAATCCAAGTGTCTGCGAATTATTGTAAACGCGCCTTGGTATATGAGGAACGTTAACATCCATCGAGATTTAAATGTACCCACAATTTCTGAGGAAGTTGCAATGTCTTGCAGAAGCTACATTCAAAAATTACACAATCATCCGAATCCCCTTGCTAGGCAATTGTTGCTGAGCACGGGGCATCGTCGATTAAAAAGAAAAGACACACTGATTATGCTGTGAAATTGCTATACCTCGTGACTCAACAAATTGTGATGGAACGTTGGGAATATCACATAATTTTATTTAGTTTGTAAGATTTGATTACATATTGTTAGTTTCTAAGTAATTTTAGAAAGATCCAATAAAAAAGCTTGTTAAAAAAAAAAAAAAAAAAAAAAAAATTTCTGCAGCTGCAACCATGTCTCTAGAATGACTGACTCTCATTAATTTTTGTTCCTCGGTCAATGCGTGTGGAACAAATCTCGCGCAGAACTTTGTTTTGCCCAAATCCTCATGAAGAATGAGTCGGATAGTTTCTCTGTTGATATTTGACGCCTCTTTCATCATTTTCACTGAAGCATTGCGGTCTTCTGTAATAAAATCACGAACTTTTTGGATCGCTTCCGGCATCCGCACTGAAATTGGCCTTCCTTCTTTTATTTCATCTTCTAGCGACTCTCTGCCATCCACAAACCGTTTATGCCATACGCTTGCTGCATCATTCCGAATGTTTCTGATGCACTTTGACCAATTTTTGAGTGGAATTTAATGACCGCTGTTTGCTAAAATTTCAACATCAAACGAATACGTGTTTTGTGAAATGAATGTCAATAAACATTAAATGTCAACCAAATGCCATGAAATTTATACAGTTAGTAGAGAAAGGTTGAAGCTTCATAATGCATGTGCTCACACATAGATGGCGCGCTTTGTTGCTGAGATATGGTTGGAGTCTCAATACATAATTGTCTCACCTTGTATGTAAATAACTGAAAAAATTAAAAAAACATGCAGGTGGTCCGCCTTTTCCTCTTATTTAAATGAAATATAACTGTTTTTAATGCAAACTTATATTACAGCTGCTATAAGGGGTAAATGGTCAGATTTTCAAAAAATGAAAAACATCAAAAAATGTTGATCCAAAATTTGAACCGATTTTTAAAAGATTGCGCATATTTAGGGCCTATTTTTTATCACAAAGTGATCATCACTTCTAAAATCTATGTGATCTTGAAAAATATCTTATTTGTATGGTAATTTTTCAATATTTTAAATGATTATAGTTTAGTCGAAAAAACTTTGGGAATATGGAACTAAATGATGAAAATTAAAAGGTAGTCCTAAAAAAAATATTTTGTAGGACGCTTTTTTAAGACAATCAAACTTACATACCCTCTGACTTATACCCTCTGATCTTTCCAACGATACCCTATTTATGAAAATCGGATCAGATCTGTTTGACTTAAGCAAGCTTTTAGATAGGGACTTTTTTGATTTTTGTCCCCGCCAAATGTCAAAATTTTGTAAGTCCATTTCCATCAGTCTGAACATGAATTAATGCAAATGTGAATTTATAAATATGTGCAAAATTTTCACATGTGGGTGCCGTAGCTCAGTGGTTAGTGTGTTCGCCTTCTGATCTGTAGGTCGTGGTTCAATACTCGGCTGATGCATAACAAATTTAATATCTAAAAGATTTTTCTTTCGAACGGTACCCACCTGTCGGCAAGCAATTGGCAATTCTTCCGACAGTAACAACTTGCCATGAAAAAGTTTCTAAAAAGAACTCTGTGACAAAGCTCAGAAAAAGTGATGTCACAAGTGTTCTGCCGTTTGGAACCGGCTAAAATACGTAGGTCCATTCTAATACTGTCCAAAATTTAAGACGCACAACAGTAATGGAAGAGAAGCTCTGCCAATGAGCCCTTTGGGGCTTTAAGTGCCACATATTTATTTTGTTTTATAGTATATATATATATATATATGTATATATGTATATATGTATATATACATATATATATATATATATATATATATATATATATATATATATATATATATATATGTAGCGTAATCACTTATTTAAACCGACTACTTTTGTAAATTTGCTAACTTTAACTTAAGCGCGCTTTACAACACATAATTTTGTACGCCTTTTTATTACGCTTTACAACACATAATTTTGTACGTTTTTTTATTACGCTTTGCAGTACTTGTAAATTTTGACAGTTTATATTCTAGATGATTCCTTTTTTCTACGACTGCGGCATACACACGTTTTTTATACAAAAAATTAGATTTTCGTAAAACATAAAAACTGTTTTATAATTTCTAAATATATATATATATATATATATATATATATATATATACATATATATATTGTCTACGCCAGCAAAAGATACGCGCACTCCCAAAGTGAACTGGAGTAAATGAGTGGATGGATGGTCTGGCAACCCTATCTATCTGCTTATTATTCCATGTTCACTTGACCCCTATTCCTATTCCTTCCAATCAATTCCATTCGCTCATCTGTTTATTCCACCTATTGCATTCTCCTTTTCCCTTTACATTCGTTTTATTTTCCCATAAATCAACATAATTTCAATTGAATTGGTTTTTTCCCGAGGAGTGCGCGCATTTCTTTTTTTTTTTAAATAAAATTATATTTATTCGAAACCTAAAATTATAAAACAAATAAATAAAGAAAACATAACCAAATTAACAGAAAGAAAAGTGTGTGTTAAAATCAGTGACATATACATCAGTCAGTCATTTGTATTAATATATCGACATAAATCGAATATTAAATTGAAATATAACAAGAGTCAAACCATCGAGTCATATAAAACATATGTATTTACATATTCGTTCCCTATATACATACGTCAAGTGCAAATAAAAGAAAGAAAATTAGTGTATAAAGTTCAATTTCTGTTTCGAGCAAGAAAAGGTCCAGCGTGCCAATAATATTTAAAGGCAAGTGTACCTCATCATCGAGCTAATCGGCAGTCGCTATATATATATATATATATATATATATATATATATATATATATATATATATATATATATACATATATATATATATATATATATATATATATACATATATGTATATATATCTACATATATATATATATCTACATATATATATATATATCTACATATATATATATATATATATATATATATATACATATATATATATATATATATATATATATATATATATACATATATATATATATATATATATATATATATATACATATATATATACATATATAAGTTAACGCTATCGTCCAGCAAAGCGACGGCCATTGACTTGTGGTTACGTGACTGCAGTGCTCAGTCAGCAGAATGTGTGGCCGCTGCTGAACAAACAAACGTTGTCACAGCTAAGTAACATTAAACCTCTGGCACTGTTTTATGTTTATGTTATTTCAATAAGCAAAAAGTTTGCATCAGCAATTCCGTTCAGTTGGACAGGCTTAGTTCTTAGTTTGTAAATTTTCTGTAATTCAATTGTTCCTGGACAAGCAGACTATAAAGTTGAATAAAAATTACTGGCGCCCAACGGGTATTCGTACAACTCAACGCTATCCGTCAGACCGACGAAAGCGGCAACGGCACTAAATACTACGCATCATATACGTCAGACCGACGAAAGCGGCAACGGCATTTAATACTACGCATCATACACGTCAGACCGACGAAAGCGGAATATTCAACATCGATAGTTACAAATAGCTTTAAGGATAAAACTATTAAGAAATGTAAGTAGAGTGCTCACATGGTTTTAGAAAAAATTATTTGCCGTCCGAATTTGTGCGACTAATGAGTGACAGTGAAATAGATGCGCTGCTAAAGAATTTCGGTAACTTAAACGTAAACAGTGACAAAAAAAGTTTTGACATGGCAACCCCTGATCAACTTAAAGTTATAATTGAAAGTGCCGTTAACAGGGCATTTGCAGCTCAGGAAAAAATATTCGAACAAAAATTAGAAAATGTCAGTAGGAGTCTTAGGGAAAAACCGGTTAGTGCGCCGGAAATAGAGACATTTAGCGAGGCAGATATTAGGGAAAATATAACGTGCAAAGAATCTCTGGATATAGTGAAATCCCTACCAGACTTCGAAGGAAAACACGAGACGAATGTCTCGTGGAGAAAAGCGGCAAACACCGCGTACAAAGTTTATAAAAATTACGACGGAAGCTCTGTTCACTACCAGGCTCTCGGTATTATACGAAATAAAGTAAGGGGCCCGGCCGATATGGTCCTAGCCTCTTTCGATACCCCACTTAATTTCAAGGCTATTATAAATAGACTCGACTTCACATACGCTGATAAGAGACCAATCTATTTGATCGATCAAGAATTAGCCACACTTCGTCAGGGGAATTTAACACTTCTTCAATACTACGATGAAGTGGAAAAAAAACTGACTCTTCTTACAAATAAGACTATTATGACATACGACAACGTTGTCGCCACGTCACTAAATGAAAAATACAGACAGGACGCATTGCGTGTCTTTATATCAGGAACTAAAAAATCGCTTAGCGATGTTCTTTTCTCAGCAAGGCCCAAGGATCTTCCCTCCGCTTTAGCTTTGGCCCAGGAGGTCGAAGCAAATCATGAAAGATATAATTTTGCAAGCAATTATGCCAGGAGTCTAGAAGACAGGGCTAAAAAAATCGAACTTAAGCAACAGCCTAGGGATAAGAAAATAGCTGGGAGTAATAATGAAAATTCACAAGGGAAAAACCCTTATTTCAATAAAAGACCTTCTAATGTAAATCAACGAAGACAAGAACCAATTGACGTTGATCCATCTTCACGCTTTAGGCTACCCACACAAAACCAAAATAATTAGTGGCAGGTACCCCAACAAAACTATCAGGGTCAAGAACAGGCAGTAAAGAGACCAAATAGCGGGACCGCACGATTCACGGGACCAAAGCAACAAAGAATTCACAATTTAGGTCAAGAGCAGACCCCACCCGACCAAAATAATCAGAGCTATCAAATCGAAGCTTCTTAAAGAACTCTGTGACAAAGCTCAGAAAAAGTGATGTCACAAGTGTTCTGCCGTCCGGAACCGGCTAAAATAAGTAGGTCCCTTCTAATATTGTCCAAAATTTAAGACGCACAACAGTACTGGAAGAGAAGCTCGGCCAATGAGCCCTTTGGGGCTTTATGTGGCCACATATTTATTATTTTTATCAAATCGAAGCAGGTGCGGAGGTTGAGGATATCAATGATGAATTTGCTGAGTACGACCAAATTAATTTTTTAGACAAAACTCCCTGCTCCCGTACATAGATAGAAGGATCGCAGGGAGAGTAATCAAATTTTTAGTAGATACGGGAGCATCGAAAAACTATATTAAGCCATTT
This sequence comes from Megamerina dolium, assembly GCA_963854835.1. Classification (NCBI taxonomy): domain Eukaryota; kingdom Metazoa; phylum Arthropoda; class Insecta; order Diptera; family Megamerinidae; genus Megamerina; species Megamerina dolium. The sequence goes on from OY978525.1 coordinate 50,230,656, forward strand.
CCTGAATTAAAGCATATAAAATCAGCGAAAAAACCATTTATAGTAAAATCTATCCATGGGTCTACTACCGTTAAACAAAAATGTTTCATAAATTTATTTAATACAAATGCTACCTTTTTTATACTGCACAACCTCTCCACATTCGATGGCATAATTGGCCTTGATTTATTGACTCAAGTAAACGCAACGCTGGACTTTAAGAACAAAGAGTTGAGAGTAAATTCAGGACCAGAGCCCATACAATTTCTTAATTGCGAAAATGTAAACTTCATAGGTTTAGAAAATATAGAGGTTCCTCAGGAAATATCAGAGGAGTTCCGAAAAATGTTGAGGAATCGGATGGGGGTGTTTGCAGAACCAAATGAAGCACCCTTCAATACTAATATTGTGGCAACTATTCGCACTGAAAATGAGGACCCTGTCTATTCAAGGCTATACCCATATCCAATGGGAGTGGCTGATTTTGTTAATAAAGAAACTAGTAATTTATTAAAGGATGGCATAATAAGGCCATCAAGGTCTCCATATAACAATCCCATCTGGGTAGTAGACAAAAAGGGCATCGATGAATACGGGAAAAAAAAACGACTTGTTGTAGACTTTAGAAAATTAAATTCAAAAACTGTAGCCGACAAATACCCAATTCCGAATGTCAACGTTATATTGTCAAACCTAGGAAGATCAAGGTATTTCACAACACTTGACCTCAAGTCAGGTTTTCACCAAATTTTACTCGCCGAACGGGACAGAGAAAAAACTGCATTCTCAGTGGGAAATGGCAAATACGAGTTCTGTAGGCTGCCTTTTGGCTTAAAAAATGCTCCTAGCATTTTTCAAAGGGCGATTGACGATGTGCTCAGAGAGCAAATAGGAAAATCATGCTATGTTTACGTTGACGACGTAATTATTTTTTCAGAAAACATGAGAGATCATGTCGCTTGGGTCCTGGATAGCTTATACGAAGCTAACATGAGGGTCTCTCGCGAAAAGTCAAACTTTTTCAAGGAAAAGGTCGAATATTTGGGATTTATGGTGTCTCGGAACGGAATCGCGACGAGCCCTAGCAAGGTTGAGGCTATTCAAAATTACGAGCAACCCACTACGTTATTTAACGTAAGGTCCTTCTTGGGTCTGGCTAGCTACTATAGGTGTTTCATTAAGGATTTCGCAACAATAGCAAAACCTTTAACAGACATACTTAAAGGCGAAAACGGCAAGATAAGCGCTACTCAGTCAAAGAAACTACCAATCAACCTTGACGAAAATCAATACCAAGCTTTTAGGAGACTAAAAGAAGTGTTGACTTCCGAAGACGTCATGTTACTCTATCCGGATTACAAAAAGCCGTTTGATTTGACAACAGACGCTTCATCGTGTGGTTTAGGGGCAGTCTTGTCTCAAGATGGAAGACCAATCACGATGATTTCAAGGACCTTGAAAGATAGGGAAACAAATTTCGCAACCAACGAACGAGAGTTCGTTGCCATAGTGTGGGCTCTAAAGTGCCTTAGGAACTACTTGTATGGCGTTAAAAACCTAAACATTTTTACTGATCACCAGCCTCTTACGTTTGCGGTTTCGGATCGAAATCCAAACGCTAAAATAAAGCGGTGGAAAGCCTTTATCGATGAGCACAATGCTCAGATTTTCTACAAGCCAGGTAGAGAAAATCATCTTGCAGATGCGTTGTCACGACAAAATATTCATGCCCTCGAGGAGGATGCACAATCTGATTTAGCCACAATGCACAGCGAAATGTCATTAACTTACACTGTTGAGCCTACTGACAAACCGGTTGTAGGAGTTTTGTTGTAGTTTTTATTTATTTAGTTTTAGTCAACTTAGTTTCTAAATAATTTAGTTTAATTTATATTAAATGTACAGACGACAAGATATTAGTTGTTTATCAGAGAACGATAAGTAAAAGAGTGATTAAATTCTCTACGTATAGCTGACGACAGTTAGTTGTGCATAACTGTTTATATATGATGTATACATAATAGAAATGATGTATACATAATAGAAATGATTATAAGGTACCAGTGATGCCAGAATACATTATACATTGTAGTTTATAAACAATGTGAAGTATCCCCAACATTCTCCCCCACTAAGAACGATAGTGATTAAACACAGGAACTATATTTGCTTGCAATTGATTATCTGCAATGATGTGTCGTGTTGTTGATCGTTGACTGGGAGCAAGCAAACTTTTGAAATAGGTCGTTTCAGATCTTTCCCTTTGAAATTCACCGTAACCACACGGACTAAATTATCGGATCCAGAATGTACTTCCTTAACTCTTGCTAACGGCCAGTTTCCAGGAGTACCCTGTTCATGCAGCAATAGAACTAAATCGCCCACTTGAAGATTACGATTTATAGTGTTCCACTTAGGTCTGGCTTGAAGTCTGCACATATACTCATTTCTCCATCTTTTCCAGAAGTGTTGTTTTACTTTCTCTATTGCTTTCCAGCGACTGAGGTGACTTATCGTTGTGTCAAGTAAACTCTCATCCGGAGTACACACTGTAGGCTCACCTATTAAGAAATGTGCAGGTGTGAGTGCTTCGAAGTCCGATGTATCAGAAGAGAGTGGACATAAAGGGCGCGAGTTCAAACAGCTTTCAATTTGAGCAAGAAGTGTACTCAGCTCTTCATAAGTGAATATGCGATCACGCATTATACGACGAAGGTGATATTTAGTGGATTTTACACCCGCTTCCCACAATCCACCGAAATTCGGAGATGCTGGTGGTATAAAATGCCATGTAGTGCCTTGGTTGGAAAGCTGTTCTACCAAGTGCTCAGGTAGCGACATTTTACTGCGATGATACATAGCTTGTAGCTCTTTGTTGGCTCCTACAAACGTAGTCCCACAGTCAGAGTAAAGATCAGTACAGCTTCCTCTTCTGGCCACGAAGCGTTGAAAAGCAGCTATAAATGCATTAGTGGTTAGGTCTGTTACCGCCTCTAAATGTATAGCTTTAGTGCACATGCAGATGAATAGACATATATAGCTCTTTGATGTTTTTGAGGTTCGTAAAGTAGATTGTTTTATGCATATGGGACCGGCATAGTCAAGGCCACTATGTTTGAATGCTCTTGTGGGTTGTAGACGTACTGATGGCAGATTACCCATCAACTGTTGATACGCACGAGCTTTGTACTTAAAGCATACAATACAATTACGAATTATAGATTTTGCGAGATTACGCGCTGATAATACCCAATAACGTTGCATAACATATGATTGCATTAATTGCAGTCCACCATGTAATGTGCGCTTGTGTGCATCTGCAAAAAGTAAACTGGACAACGGATTGTTTTTAGACAGCAATATTGGATGCTTTAATCGATACGACAAATCTGAATGGATGATTCTTCCTCCTACTCGTAGAATATGGTCGTCATCGAGAAAAGGACTTAGTTGTATTATTTTGCTAGATTTTGGAAGATGTTTGTTTTGTTGAAGACAGCTGATTTCTTCGCTAAAGCATACCATTTGCGTTAACCTTATTAGCCGTAAGAGTGCACGTTTCAGTTCATACGATTTAAGAAAACCTTTTTCTTTTTCCAAAGCTTGTTGCTTAAAGTTATGGTAGAACCTTAGAATATACGCTGTAACACGAATCAGAGTAGATAAAGAAGAGAACTTTAGTGTAATATGTGGATAATTTAATTCACGCGAATGTATTGCAACAGTATTCACAGTACGTTGAGCCTTTCGTATTTCCAGTTCAGTGTGAGCAACATCGATCGATCTTGGCCACGTGGAGCTTGGTTGTTTAAGCCAGGAGGGGCCCTGCCACCAGACTGTATATTTTGACAGTTGATTTGGCATTAAACCTCTTGAAGCACAATCAGCTGGATTGTCGTCCGTTGACACGTATTTCCAATCGTTTACGTTGGTTAGATTTTGTATCGTTGCAATTCTATTCGCCACGTAAACAGACCATTTGGACGATTGGCTCTTTATCCAACTAAGCACGGTTGTGCTGTCACTCCAAAACGTTATACTGTCGATTCGCATGTCTATGTTGGTTTTAATCGTTGATAGAAGCTTAGCCAGTAAGACAGCACCGCAGAGTTCTAGTCTTGGTATAGTGACCGTTTTCAATGGTGCGACTTTTGTTTTAGATTGTATCAACGTGACAATCGTTTCCTCATTTGGAGTTACGACTCTGATATACACAGCTGCTGCATATGCCAACTGAGATGCGTCACAGAAGCCATGTAATTCGACGGCACTCAGTCGTGTAGAACCAAACCATCGAGGAATGCGAATATGTTCAAGTTGTTTAAGACTGGAGCGATATTTATGCCAGTCTTTTTCTATGTCTGGCGGTAGTTGATCTTCCCAATCGATTCCTGCTAGCCACAATTTTTGAAAGATGATTTTAGCAGTAATTGTAACTGGTGCAAGCCATCCTAATGGATCGAAAAGTTTGCAGGCATCTGAAAGTAAACTTGCTTTTGTTAATTTATTCGAATATTGAAAGTTCACCTTGTAGGAAAACATGTCATTGACTGTGTCCCATGTAAGTCCTAACGCCTTCACGTTGTTTTCGTAATTCAGTTCGGATATGTCAATTTGTTCTCGGTTTTTCATTGGTATGGTTTCTAGCAATGCTGTAGAATTAGAAGCCCATTTCCTTAAATTGAAACCGCCAGAACATAAGAGACCATTAAGTTGTTGTTGTAGCATGATTGTTTCTTGTAAAGTATCTGCGCCTGATATGACATCGTCCACATAGGTGTCAGTAATTAAGACTTTACTAGCTAGTGGATACGTTGCTTCTTCATCAGTCGCCAGTTGTTGTAGTACACGTATTGCCAGATAAGGTGCTGACGTTGTGCCATACGTCACGGTACGTAGTCTGTATATATGAATGTTGTTAGTGACATAGTCTCTCCACAAAATGCACTGATAATTCTGATGCTCTTCACATATTTCGATTTGCCGGAACATTTTCTCTAGATCGGCTCGAAATGCGATTTTAAATCGTCGCCAGCGTGTGAGGATTGTTGGAAGATCATTTTGAAGTGCTGGTCCAGCTGACAGCTGCTCATTAAGAGATGTTTGTGGAGGTTTGTGATTGCCACCATCAAATACAACACGTAATTTAGTTGTTGAGCTATTTTCTCGTAGAACACCGTGATGTGGAAGAAAGAAACAGTTTACTGGTAAATCCTCGGGATACGTACCAATGTTTTCCATGTGGTGTAATAGTTCATATTCATTCATGAACTGCTTATACATTGCTGCAAAATCTCTACGTCTTTCGAATGTTGCTTCTACTTGTTTTAAACGCTTTAGTGCATTGTAATCAGTTTCATGAAACACAGGTAGTTGATTCTTTGACAAAAGTTGTTTGAATGGTAAATGTACTTTATACCTTCCATCGGCATTACGACGATGAGTACTTGCGAACAGTTCTTCACAGGCATTATTTTCAGGACTTTCTTGTTTCTTATCTAATTGCTCTTCTTGTTCCCAAAATAATCGAAGCTGATTTTCTAATGAACAAATGTTGATGCTTGCCGTAGTGATAGCAGTGCTTTTTACATCAACTGGACCAGAAACCATCCAGCCAAAATGAGTTTCTTGAAGCAGTAGTCCTTGCTCATATTTCTTCATCTTAGGCAGCAGTATTTCCCCATAGATATCACTCCCTAGAATCAGATCAATCTTACATGGTTCTAAGAATGAAGGATCAGCAAGAAATATGTTTGATAAGTTAGGTAGATGAGTTATATTAAGATTGATCGGCTCATAGGACGTAAGCTTAGGTAAGATTAGTGCAGTACACGTTAGTTGATAATCAGTATCATATGCTGATTGTAGGTTAATGCTTACACTGTTTCGTGCAGTAAATGCAGAATTACCGCCAATCCCTGATACACTTACTTGAGCGCGAGTTTTTGACAGATTTAGTAGTTGGACAACGTCTTCTGTAATAAATGATGCTTGTGCTCCTTGGTCGATAAGTGCTTTAAGCGTGAACGTGCAGCTGTCAGTTTTGACGATAGCTTGTATTGTCGCAAGTAAAACTGATTTGCTTGTTCTGAAACGGAACGTAGAAATGTTTGAACTTACATTCGTTCGCGTAGTTAATGTATTGTTTGATGTCGGACGTTGTAATGTGTTAGTGTGGAAAGTATTTCCAGCATTTAACTCATTATGTAAAATAGTATGATGCAGCTCTTGGCAGATGTGACAACGTGTTTTCAAGGTACACTCGTTGTGAGTATGACCGTCGCTGAGGCAGTTTTTGCATATTCTGTATTGTATCACAAGGTCTCGCTTTTGTGAAGATGTAAGCGCTGCGAACTTGAAGCATTTATATAGTGGGTGACGTTTCTGACAACACGGGCAGTTGTTAGTTTGTTGACTAGTCGTTGTGGTGTTTGCTTGTAAGCTCTGACGAACATATTTTTTAGAGTGATCAAATTTCGTTGACTTAGACTCGAAGGTGTGTTTTTTGATATGTACATCAGGTTGATACTCATCTAAAGATTCGAGTGTTCGAAATGTAGTTTCTAAGAAAGTTAGCATCGCTTTCATTGTAGGAACGTTTGTATTTGCATTTAGAGATTTTTCCCATTCTGTTCTAGATTGTCTATCAAGCTTTTGCGCTGTTAAAAATACAAGAATAGCGTTCCAACTCGAAACATCTATATTCAGACTTTTGAGCAGTGCTATACTGTTACGTGTAGTATCGAGTATTTGTTTTATACTTTCAACAGTGCCAGTAGAAATGGGAATTGCAAATAATTTTTTAAGTATTTGTTCCACCAACTTACGCTCATTGTGATACCTGCTGACTAATGCTTGCCAGGCTAGTTCATAGCTTTTGTCTGCGGCTGGATACTCATTGATCATGTTTAATGGCGTTCCAGTGCATGAGCCTTTTAAGTAGAAGTATTTTTGCACATCGGTTAACACTGTATTGTTGTGCACTAATGATTGAAACATGTCACGGTATGAAATCCAATGCAAGTAATCTCCAGAAAAAACCGGTAAATCAATTTTTGGCAGCTTAGCACCTGCAGTAATAGAATCATTTTTGCTATTAGTCGCTGTGAAGGTGCTTGCGTGGACGACAGGCGACGTTGGACGATCCATCTCATTCTTTAGGTCAATTAATGTTGACTTAAAAGAAATGAATAAGTCATAGCCTTGATAAAATATGTCATCTTTAATGTAGGGCACGTCTTCATTTGCGATAGAATCTTCCTGAGTGATAGTACATATTTTCTCATGAGTTTCTTTGTACGATGCAAAATTGGATTCTATTTCATCAAGTAGACACTGTACATATCCAACGGTTTTGCTAACGGATGATTTTTCGTTGAACGCTTTCATTAACCGTTCTAAATGATTAACAGATTTCTTTTGACGTTCAATTACCGTTACTAAGGTAGTCATCGTAGCACCGCGTGTTATTTTTAAAATATGTTTTAATTTAATTTTTAGAGGGAAAATTCCCGGGTTTCGGCACCAATTTTATGTAGGAGTTTTGTTGTAGTTTTTATTTATTTAGTTTTAGTCAACTTAGTTTCTAAATAATTTAGTTTAATTTATATTAAATGTACAGACGACAAGATATTAGTTGTTTATCAGAGAACGATAAGTAAAAGAGTGATTAAATTCTCTACGTATAGCTGACGACAGTTAGTTGTGCATAACTGTTTATATATGATGTATACATAATAGAAATGATTATAAGGTACCAGTGATGCCAGAATACATTATACATTGTAGTTTATAAACAATGTGAAGTATCCCCAACACCGGTCAACTGTTTTCAAAACCAGATAATAATTAAGGAAGACACTATTCCATCAAAGCGCACTATTATAGTTTTTGGAAAAAAAACCAGGCATCTCATATATTTCTCGGATAGAAAAACGCTTTTTGAAGCAGTGTGCGACGCAGTAAAAGAAGACGTAGTAAATGCTATTCATTGCGACCTTGCAACGCTAGCACTGATTCAACATAGACTAATTGAAACATTCCCATCAACGGCCTTTCGTTATTCAAAAAAGTTCGTAGTTGACATCTTCAACCAAGATGAGCAAAGAGAAATCGTGCTTACAGAACATAATAGGGCTCATAGAGCTGCGCAAGAAAACACAAAGCAAATTTTAGAGGACTACGTTTTTCCTAAGATGACCCAACTAGCAAACGGGGTTGTCGCAAGCTGCAAAATCTGTCAAAAAGCCAAATATGATCGCCATCCGAAAAAGCATGTCCTTGGCGAAACACCTATTCCTTCGTACGTGGGCGAAATGCTTCACATCGATATATTTTCAACAGACAAAAAATATTTTCTAACTTCTATAGACAAATTTTCAAAATTCGCGATTGTGCAACCAATCGCTTCGAGAACAATTACAGACCTGGTGCAACCAATTCTGCAACTTTTAAACTTTCACCATCGCACGAAAACCATATTCTGCGATAATGAGCCTTCTTTGAATTCGGAAACTATTACTTCATTACTGCGGACCCAGTTTAATGTGCAAATAATAAACGCTCCACCACTCCATAGCACGTCAAATGGACAAGTGGAAAGATTTCACAGTACCCTCCTAGAGATCGCACGATGCTTAAAAATAGGGAAATGCATTGACGATACAGTAAAATTGATACTCCAGTCTACCATAGAATACAATAGAACCATCCATTCAGTCACGAATAGACGTCCGATTGACGTAATCCATGCGTCCCCCTTGGAATTAGAGACCGAAATCAGAAATAGGGTTCATAAAGCCCAAGAACTCCAAATGCAAAGGCTTAATGAAACCCGAAAGAGCAGAAATTTTCAGGTAGGAGATAAGGTAATGGTAAAAACAAATAGAAGGCTGGGAAATAAACTTACACCCCTGTATGTCGAAGAAACAGTGCAAGCAGACCTAGGAACAACAGTTCTTATAAAAGGGAGGGTGGTCCACAAGGACAATTTAAGATAATTAAGTTTAATATTCCACTACTCAAAGTTTGGTATTTCGTTTAGGATTATAATTGTACTTCTCTTCGCCGCGGTATCGACAGCTAAATTGACCGACTATTCCCATGCGAACTATATTCCAATATTAGATGGAGATGTGACGATCTGGCGGGAATTTGGATATCTAAGGCATACATCAAACCTCGCAACGTATTCAGAAATGGCTGATGAAACCAAAGGACTTACGAACCTATTTCCTCAGTCACATATGAGAAAGATACTGGACTCAGACATCGAACAGATAAGGACAATTTTGTCTACTATGGACGTTCAACACAGACATGCGAGAAGCATCAATTTTTTGGGCACCGCTTTGAAAATAGTTGCAGGGACGCCAGATTTTGATGACTTCGAAAAAATAAAATTTAGTCAGCAAGAACTAATTGACTCAGAAAATAGACAGGTACTTATAAATACAAAGACACAAGAACAAATAAACAAATTGACGGACACAGTAAATATCATCCTAAATAGCACAAAAACAAAAACTGACACAGAACATTTGTATGAAACACTGCTCGCAAGAGACAGAATTTTGATTTCAGAAATAGAAAGCCTAACTTTGCCTATTACTCTCGCGAAGATCGGATTGGCAAACCCTCAAATTTTGGACTCTAGTGATTTGAAAACTATAATCAATGAGCACTCTGCAAATATAACTGTAGCGGATGTAATAGAAGTTTCCTATGTAAAAGTTTTATTAGACAATCAATTTTTGCATTTTATTATTAAGTATCCTAAGCCAGATATAGTCTGTAAGAAACTAACTTTATATCCTGTCCAACATAACTCTACAATTCTCCATTTTGCTGGAGGTAACCTTATCGCGGACTGCGGAAATCGCCTGATAGTAATCGCAAATTGCAGCGCAACGCTGACAACAACATTCTGTAGACAAATACCTGGGCCGACGTGTGCTCAACAGCTTCATGCTGGCGGTGTCGCTCACTGCAGCACCCGACCGAGCCATCTGAACCCTCTAACAATTGTTGACGATGGAGTCATTATCATCAACGACGAAACTGCCATAGTACAAAGCACCGATGGTACCGAGAAAACCGTCTCCGGAACATATTTGCTCACCTTCAATGACGAAGTAAAAATCAACGGATCACTATATCGAAACGAAAGAAACATCGTTAGAAGGTCTCCAGCCTAAGCTACATCCACTTTAATAAATATTACACAACATCAAGAAATACTGAGCCTACCGTACCTACAAAGGATGAAGCCCGTCAACAATACCACGTCCAAACTATTATCGACAGTCTTAAGAAGGCCGAGGACGGCCTTAACTTAAACGAGGGAGGAGTTAACGCTATCGTCCAGCAAAGCGACGGCCATTGACTTGTGGTTACGTGACTGCAGTGCTCAGTCAGCAGAATGTGTGGCCGCTGCTGAACAAACAAACGTTGTCACAGCTAAGTAACATTAAACCTCTGGCACTGTTTTATGTTTATGTTATTTCAATAAGCAAAAAGTTTGCATCAGCAATTCCGTTCAGTTGGACAGGCTTAGTTCTTAGTTTGTAAATTTTCTGTAATTCAATTGTTCCTGGACAAGCAGACTATAAAGTTGAATAAAAATTACTTATATATATATATATATATATATATATATATATATATAGTGTTGTTGATGACCGTGAATATATATATTGAGGTGCAGCCACGGCCAACATTTACATGAAATCATCTTTAAACATTTAATTATATAGATCGTTCTATCGACTCAAATAAAGATTTTATACATTTCTCTATATATATATATATATATATATATATATATATATATATATATATATATATATATATATATATATATATATATATATATATATATATATATATATATATATATATGTATATTTATATATATAATTTTTAATAAAAATTGCATGTACATTGGGTTTGTTATAAACAAGTCCCCATTAATTTTGATAAAAACCTTATTCAGTTGTACCAAATAGTTTAGAAATGTAAAATTTATAAATATACGAATGTGTAATTTTTATCACGTTCGTCTGATGTCCGAAAACCAAATTGGCTAACCCCATTTTTGAGCAAAAATAACCCCCGAAATTCTCCAGCCATCGAAATCAATTTTATTGAGCTCTTCAATAGTTTCCTCTTGTTGCTCTGTAATCTATACCAGAGTTTTTAAATCGCAATTTATATTATTGAGAAAACGAAGAGAATTTACCTCTAGTTCTTTTTCTGCAGATATAGGAATAAAATTTATTTCTTTATTTATGTTTTGGGCCAAGGTTGCATACGCTTTGTATTTGCGCAATTGGAAAATAAACAGCTCATTGAATTTTTATTTTATATTTTTTATTATTTTATATTGTATATTTCACTTTCAAATCAAATTAATTGCAAAATCCGAAACGAATATTTATATTTTTCACTTTGAAAGGTCGTCAAAATTTGAAGTAAAACTTAAAAATTTAGGGATTTTTTAAAACAAATATGCGTTAGCACAAAAAATATGTTTTCGATTGAACGTCAAGATTTCACAAAGTTTTATTTTAATTTTCTTCATACAATTTTCATCCCGTTTCTTATGTCACAAAGATATGTCGCTTTGAAAATTTACTAAGTTTTTACTAAAGCAGTATTTTTTTCCGAAAAAAATCGGAATCATGCGGCTTAACACCATGAGGTTTTCTTCGTGAAGCAAATATATAGCGCTCAAAGACAATATTATTCGCAATGGTATTCTCGAGATACAGCCGCAATTATGCGAAAATGTGATGAAAATGTTCATCAAAAGAATGGTATGCAACAAGAGTCGCTGATAGATATTGTGTTCTTTTACTAACATCAGAGTTTGTACTTTAGAATAAAATAAAGTTACCAGCTCTTTTCAAAAAATATTGGGTTTTTTAATTTAAAATTACACCTCTCTTTGAAATGTATGATCATTTTACGTACTTGTCTTTGTTTTTCAAGAGCAACTTGTTTATCTTCTTCATGTTGACGTTCCAAATTTGCAATGGCCGCCTGAATGGGATCATTACTAAGTTCATTCTGCATTATTTCATTACGTGCGAAGTTATAGTCAATTAATTGTGATGGTGTTTGCGGCTCTGAGGTGTTCATATTAGTGCTGGAGCTTTTTGGACAATTAACACGGAAAAAATGATGGTTTCCCCACAGAATACGATCGCCATTATGAAGGGGTGTCTTTTCCACTGCCGCGGTCCCATTTACGAAACAGCGTGATCCGTGTATTGGTTCCATAAATAGACCACCAGCTTCAATTGCAATAACACAGTGTTCTGGTTGAATACCAAGACCGGATAATTGTATATCAGGTTGTTGGGCAGAAATGCTACGACCACCAATTAAAGTGCGTTTCTGTATATAATATAAAATATGTAAATTAAGTACGTAATATTTTTGGGAAAATCAAAAACCAACCTTAAGATAATAAACTAACAATTCATTTAAGGACGGATCTGCATTTAAATTTACTAAATAATATTTATTTTTTTCGACTTTAATGCCGCTTGCTTGCACACTAATGCCCATCTTTTCCAGCGCTTGCTGTCGTTCATTTTGTATGCGTTCCGTTTTAACTAATTTCTCTTCCCATGTTTGGGAAATCTGCTTCATTAGATTTTCGCTTTCGGCAAGTTTATCATGAATATCAACACGTTGTACATCCCCAACCGGTGAACCCTATATGAATATAAAAATTCTCATGCTAAGTTAAATAATAGATATAGAAAAACACTGTACCGTTGCATGTTTTAACATATTTCGTAGCGTCTCCACTTCTAGTCTAAGTTCCCGAATAATACGCGCATTTGGATCCTCATTGACAACAGCATGATTGACAATCCGCTTAGCACGATCCGCATAACGTAGCGTGGATAATGTTTCCTCATAATTGTCTGCCGACGGCGATATAGTGGCTACCATTACTGTTTTAGAATTACCACCCAAATTATCTTTTAACAGCCACGTGAGCACCGAGTCGCGATATGGAACAAATTTGTCGTTGCCAATTTTCCTCCCACTGGATTGATCCGCCAGTTTAGATATTACTAGACCTAACGTTGTCAGAGACCTGGAATAAAATGTTGACATAAGCGTTTAGTGTTCTTAATTTGCATAATTAATGAATTAACTTGTTAATATTAGAACCCTCCTTTAATCTTTCTCCAACAGCGCCTGTTTTTACTGCACGTTCTGAACCTGCTAAATCCACTAATGACATACGGGATACTTTTTCACCACTAACACCCGTTCTTTGATCAGTAAGTATTTGCGTTAGGACCACAGAAAAGACTGCATGTGAACGTGATGATTCAGCATTCATATTCGTGGCAGCAACTGTACGTGATTTATTTCCCTCCGTCATTAAATTGTCAATATCCTATGGGACAAGTAAAATGAAGGATTGTTGAGACGAAATGGTTGACCTAGACATCAGATGGGTATACTTTATAAGAAGCTACAGCCAATTGAGAAAGTCCATCAACATATGGCCCAAGCACATTGTGTTCACGCACTTTCAACGACTGTTTATTTTGTTTCGGATCCAGTAAATCGTGAACTTTTTCATTGTATATTTCCATATAGGAAACTTCGACTTTATACATCAGTTCCTGAGTGGTCTTATTAACAATAGCAGAAAAAAGTTCATCACATAACCGTGGAATGATTCCTTTACATTCTTGGGAACCCATCATTGTATATGATTTACCTGAACCTGTAATACGGGTAATTTAATTGTCGTTTGCTTCGTTAATTCGATTCATTCATATAAACAATTTTTACCTGTTTGCCCATAAGCAAATATACACGCGTTGTAACCTTGGAATGCGTTATAAAGTATGTCACGCCCCACACAATCAAAGACGGTTTCTTGTGAAGCGAAATTCAAATCTTCCGCATTAATTGAATAGAAGCAGTGATCGAATGCAAACGTCTTTGGTGGCTTTCTACTTCGTTTAGATTATCGTATATGGTTAAACATGGGCGCATATCAAATGTAATAAAATGAAAAAACACATTAAATTGTATAAAATAACAATTCCAACATACCTCTCCATTTTTTCCAAAGACGGAGGATTTTGAAGTATAGTTTGGCATTTTTCCATTTCCACGATGCATTTGGTACCCAGTTCGGTTTCTGAAATAATTAATAAAGGTGCGGTCTTCAATTAGACAATGTCTAAAACATAGTTTAAAAATATAGATTTAAATTTAAATGTACACATTTCTCGCAAATAATAAGTACGAAGTCAAGTCAACGTCGCACAACGATCGGAGAAGCCACCAAGTATATTTGAATTGTGATAAAATTGTGATAATTTAATCGGTATAGAGACTTTGTTATTCAGAAATGTCCAACGAACTCAAAACTGATTATAGCTTAGACAGACGGCAGCGTTAATCCGGATTAACGAAGCACTTAATCCGAATAAAATACTAACCTGACAGACGGCAGTATTGCGGATTAACTGAACAGCTGATTGCTGTTTTATTAGGTCTGCTCACTTACATTACTATCACTATCAATTTCTGTCATCTGTCACTCTCGATATGAGAAAATCTACAAGAAGTACGTGAACTGAAAACTATCACAAACTTGTAAATGGACATTCACATTCGGATAAGGACTACCGCTTTTGTTGATGACCCCCGCAAACGGCAAAAGGACAACGGATATGCACCTGGAATGTCCGGTCCCTTTATAGGGAGGGTGCCTCTATCCAGCTGGTTGATGTCCTCGAAAAATACAGAGCTGACATCACAGATTCCAGCATCGACATGGATGTCTACAGATCAATGTACAAGAAACCAAATTGATCATGTGGTGATTGACGGAAGGCATGCTTCCAGTGTGATGGACGTGAAATCGATCCGTGGTGCCAACATCGACTCGGATCACTACCTAGTTGCAGCTAAGGTGCGCACACGTTTATGTGTTGCAAATAACAAGAGAAGTCCCACACAGAGAAAGCTCGACGTCAGTAAGCTGCGATCACCAGAGACAGCTCATGCATTTTCCACTCGACTATCGGATCTGCTTATGCAGAACACTCCCCCACTTGATGATACATGCGCACGGTGGACACATATATCCCACTCCATGACTACTGCTGCCGAGGAGGTAATCGGTTACTACCGGCCTCTGAGGAATGAGTGGTATGATCAGGAGTGTCGCGACGCTACCGCAGAGAAAGACGCCGCCTACAGGAGATCCCTGCGTGCAGGCGCAACGCGAGCTGTTAAGGAGCGGTGCAGAGAGAAAAGGAGTGCAGAGAGACGTCTTTTCAGGCGCAAGAAAAGAGAACAAGAAAGACGCGAGTGTGAGGAGATAGAGATGTGTACCGACAAGAATGAGACTCGAAAATTCTTCGAAAAGATCAAGCGCCTGAGTGGCGGTTTAAATGGGAATCTGGTTACAGATGTCCAGAGTGTACTGAGCCTATGGAGGGAACACTTCTCCACGTTACTGAATGGCGATGCTACGAACAATTCCGCCAGTGGAGGAGATTGCCCGATAACCCCAATTACAGATAATGGTGTTGATGTTCCACCAAACGACTATGACGAGGTTGAAACGGCCATTTTAAGGCTGAAGAACAACAAAGCTGCAGGTGCTGATGGCCTGCCTGCCGAGTTGTTTAAGATCGGAGGCGATGAGCCGCATGCACCAGCTCAGAGGCAGAATATGGTCGGATGAAAGCATGCCTGATGATTGGAGGCTCAGTGTTCTCTGTCCTGTATATAAAAAAGGTGACCCCACACGATTAACGTGTTAATAAATCACCTGAAAAATGTCTATCTAAACTTGAGACATATTTTGAAAAACCTAATCACTAACCTAACACTAAAAACACTTTTATTATTCGAACGGCTTAATAAAACATCAAAATGAGCTGGAAATTATTCTTAAATTAGAAAAAGTTGATGTCTGCATGTTAGCTGAAATGCATTTTACAATGCAATCCTACATGAAAATTAAAAATTACGAAACATACATATCATGCAACTGTGCGCGAGGCGGAAGTGCTATAATAATAAAAAGCAACATTAAACATTTTGAAGAAGAAAAACTTATAACCAACGAGTTTCAAGCAGCAACAGTAAAAATAAACGAAGTTAAAAATCCTTTTTCTCTTATTGCAGTGTACACCCCAACGAGACAACAAATTAAGTGCGATCAATACCAAATATTTAAAAAAAATACGAAAAAAGGTTTATCATAGGTTTATCATAGGTGGGGCTCGAGACTAACTACAACAAAAGGAAGCGAACTGTGTAAAGCCCTACAATTGACTGGAAGTGATGCAGTTACAACTGGTAAACCTACATACTGGCCAACAGACCAAAACTAAATTCCAGATCTGATTGACTTTTTTATTGTCAATAAAATCTCTCGAAACTACTTAACGATTGAATATAGTGTCGATTTAAATTCAGACCACTCACCTATATTTCTAACCTTCAGCGAAAGTGTAATTTTTAAAGAAATTCTGCACACCTTAAGTAACCAGTATACCGATTGGGAATACTTTAGGAAACTGCTTGAAAATTTGATGTGGTTGGAATAAAGTTGGAATAATTTCACGTTAAACGTGCAACTTGCAGTATCGAAAAGTACACCAACTATAAACAAAATTGCAGTGAACACTCACTATCCAAATGGCATTAGAGAAATGATTTCAATGAATTGCGAAGCAAGTGGCATCAAACTCGAGCACCAATCGATACTCATTTTAAATAAAACAACTAAAGACTTAAGTCGAAAAATCAAGAAATTTAAAAACGAAGCCATTTCACGTTACTTACAATCGTTGTCAAATGAACGACGTATGGACTACTCACTGTGAAAATGTAATAAACGTCTAAAAAGACTACAAGTTCAATGTCCCCCAGTCAAAACAAGAGATGGTAAGTGACTAATAGTAACCCTAAAAATGCGGAAGTTTTTGCAGATTACTTAGATGAAGTCTTTACACCATACGAAAACATTCCTCCCGAAAACGTTAATGTAACTACTCAAGAACTTGAAGAAATTCCACATGTTACATTCGTCTAACTAACCAAAGAAATCAACAACCTCATAAATAAAAAGTCACCTGGTTTCGAATTAATCACTGCAGAGGTATTAAAACAATTACCACGCAAAAGCATTGAAAAGCTCACTAATATAATGAACGCATCGTTTTTTCTACGTTATGTGTCAATTTACTGGAAAACCGCTGAGGATATTATGCTTCAAAAACCAGGAAAACACCTCATGATGCATCATCATACAGGCCTATATCACTTCTACCAATTGTATCAAAACTATTTGAAAGAAGCTTTTCAGACGTTTCAACATAATAATAGAACGCAAATAAAAATAATACCAAAACATCATTTTGACTTTGGAAATAAACACTCCACAATAGAGCAAGTCCATAGGATCACGCAATTAATAGAAAAAATGTTCAAAGGGAAGTAAGTTTGCTCAGCGGTATTTCTTGATGTTGCAAAGGCATTCGACAAAGTATGTCATATTGGATTACTCATAAAGCTAATATCGTTACTACCCAAACAATATTACGAAATCTTACAGTGCTATTTATCAGATCGCTACTTTCGCATTAAACAGGGCGACTTTTATTCAACACATAGAGAAATAAAAGTAGGAGTACCACAAGGTAGCGTTCTTGGGCCGCTACTGTACTAAATATTTACGCATGACCTGCCCTCCGATCCCAGTTTGAAAGGCTTCTGGATATATACTTAAGGTATTCTCTGGAGAATTCCATTATATCCACTGTCCAACATGCATACCGAAAGGGGAAGTCGACAGAAACGGCTCTCCATGAGGTAGTGCAAACAATTGAGGGATCTCTGGACAACAAACAATACACCATGGCTACCTTCTTGGACATAGAGGGTGCATTCAACAATGTTAGCACAGAATCTATCAAACGGGCGTTGATAGAAATAGGAGTGGACAACTGTGTTACAGATTGCATCATTTCTATGCTAGTGACTAGGGTTATAAGTGCTAACATGGGCAATATCTCTATAACAAAGCTAGTCAAATGGGGAACCCCACAAGGCGGGGTGATTTCCCCTCTTCTTTGGCTATGCGTAATAAACAACATCCTCATAAAACTAATAGAGGGGTTGTCAAAGCGGTGGCGTATGCCGATGATGTGGTGTTAATGTCGTCAGGACTGTGCCGCAGCACGATCAGTGGGATCACGCAAAGAGCGTTAAACGAGCTCAGCTCTTGGGCTATCAGGTGTGGCATAAGGTTGAATCCGGGTAAAACAGAACTAATGCTTTTCACCAACACAATCAAAATACCCAAATTTGACTTGCCTAAATTAACCCATCAAGCCTTAACTCTTTCTTCCAGTGCTAAATACTTGGGGGTTATTTTGGACTCCAAGCTTAGCTGGAGGTTTAATATTGAAAACCGGGTAAAGAAGGCTTGCATTGCCCTCTATACCTGCAAGAGTAATTGGAAGGAAATGGGGTCTCCAACCAAAATGTCTAATTTTATCGTATGGCTCGGTTGTTTGGTGGAAAGCTTTGGATAAGGCCTACACCATTAATAAACTTAGCAGTATACAAAGATCAGCATGTGCAGCAGTAGTCGGAGCTATAAAGTCCCGGGATGCTCTTTACGTTCTGCCGCACATGCTCCCTATTGATCCATATATCAAGAAAACGGCAACCATGACCGAGGCTAAAGGAAGCGAGTCACTTCACTGGAAGGAGAGAACATGGTTGCATACTAACAAGGGAAACGCAATATGCGTCTGACAGGACAGACTGCATCATCCCGAAGATGAATTCCAATAGAAACTTCACAATAGTTTTTCCTTCGAGAAAGGATTGTATTAAGGGATGTCTATTAAACAGCTTCAATACCACAATCTACACGGACGGTTCCAAAATGGATTGTGGCGTAGGGGCAGGAATATATTCCGAGAGATTGAAATTGGACAAATCTATGCGCCTCCCCAACCTGTCTAACGTATTCCAGGCGGAAGTTTTTGCAATCGTAGCTTGTAGGATACTAATCGCAGACTGCAGATTTAAGCTCAACATAGCTATACCATCGGACAGCCAAGCTGCAATTCAGACCTTGAACTCAGCAGTCATATCCTCCTTTCTAGTGGAACAAAGTAAAAGGAGTCTCAATACACTCATCGAACGGCCCAACGTTTCATTAACCAGGGTTCCAGACACCGGAATATAGAAGGAAACGAAAAAGCCGACGAACTGGCAAGAAGCGGATCTTCCATGCAAGAGGCTATTGCAGAACCGATGTTCATACCGCTGAGTGTAGCTAAAAGAGCTATGGATACAAGATATCTACAAATAACGGATTGTAGGTGGAAAAGTCTTACGAAGTGTAAGACTAGTAGGTCACTATGGCCTACATACAATCCTAAACAATCAACACTACTGATAAACAGGAACCGAAAAGATGTCTCTAGACTGACGGCAGTCATTACTGGCTTCTGGGTCATCGGAGAACAGGCGACCAAAATGGGGATGTCCCATAACGATTTCTGTCACAGTTGTAACCAAGTGGAAGAAAAGGAAACGGTATTCCACTTCCTTTGTAAATGTCCTGCCCTTTGGAAGCAGAGAATGAACACCCTAGGTAAACCACTCATCAATAAAATTGAGGAGTTGGCGGAAATAAACAGCAGCGACTTCCTAAGGTTTCTAAACAGCACGAACTGGATTTAACCGTCCTGCCCACACAAACAACCTAACGAACAGTTGGAAGGGAGGATGTGGTAACAAAACGGTGCGTAAGCGCTATTTGGACTCATGGATGATTCACCACTTCAACCAACCAAAAAACCATCTCATTTTTATGGAAAAGTGCCTTTTTAGTTGATCTTCGTCTTGTATGTTGCTATACATATATATAGCTACATTTTTGAAAGAAATTTTCGTAATATTGGAATATGTTCTAATTAAAATTTGTTGCAATTTATTGAACTCGTGATCATTGAGTTCAGAGTATATTGCGACTTTTCTTCTCTCGATGTGCCTTCGGACTATATTGATAGCTTATCAATGAAAACTCGTTTGTTGTTAAAAATATTTATTGATTCGTTTTCCTTACTTTCTAATAAAACTATTTGTTTTTTAGCAAGATTTACAACCGTATCATGAATTGCGAAATAATTATTAGCATTTTCCATCTGGGAATGAATAGTTTCGTCTTCTGCTGATTCATTGTAGTTAATATCATTTATTTTGAACATTAAATTATCTTCTTGGGAGTGGTTAGTTTGGACTTCAAGCGATTCTGACTCCTCCCCATTGATTATTTCATCATATTCACCTTCACTTTATTAGCAATGTTCCTTAATAATTGCATGTTCTCGGAAGTCCGCTTGTGGTATATCCGATTCTGTCCTATTGTTATATTTTCTTTTAAAATCTTCCTCGGTCAAATAATTTATTTCAATACTTTCTATGTTTATTCTGCTTAGAAAATCGGCAATCTTATTGCCTTTTCCTTTTATATATTCAGCTTTGAGGTCATATTCACCTAACTCTATAAGCCACCTTTGCAAATTTAGATTGATATCTTTGCCAGAATATTTTGAGAATAGCCATTTCAATGGTTGATGGTCACTTTGGAGATCGTATTCCTTACCAAAATGGTAAGGACGAAAGTATTTTACACCCCATACTATTGCTAACACTTCCTTTTTAACTGTTGCATAGTTCGTCTAGTGCTAATTCAATGTTCTTGATGCGAATGCTATTGGGTGGCCATCTTGGGTTAAGACAGCGGCAATTGGAAATTTACCTGCATCAGTAATGTGCTTAAACCGCTCATCGAAATTAGGATCTCTCAAAATAAGGGCGTTAGTTGTCTTTGTCTTTGAGTTTTTCAAATACTAAAATGTAACTAGTGTCTTTCATATTGACGTTTCGGCCTTTCTATAAAAATTTTGTCATTGGATGGCTAATTTAGCGTAATCTTTGACAAATTTCCTATAAAAACCTGTCATTCCCAAGAATGATTTTATTTTCTTTTGTGTGTTTTGTTATCGATTTGGATTTTAAGCTTAGCCTTTCTCAAAGTTGTAAATATTTTTTTAAGGTTAAGTGCTCCTCTAATGAGGTACTAAATACAAGGATGTCATACATGTAAACAACACATATTTTATTTTATTTCTTTTATTTATCTTTCAATTTCAGTCTCATGAATGGCACCTATATATTTTCGAATACAAAGGCTCGTCAGTTGTTGTGACAATTTCGTGTTCAATTTCATGTGTTGCCGATAAAATATCTCCTTCTTTGAAAAATAATTCGTGAATTTCAGATAATAAATTTCTTATTAATTCGTTTTCTTCACCATTTAAATGGTTAAAGTTAAAACTTTGTAAAACGTTCATTTTGTTATCAATCTTCTCTAATGTACAAATATTTTCGTATGGAAATGGGTGTTTTGCTTTTTCGAAGAATATTTCATTATTAAAAATTTCAAAGTCAAAGAGAAGCCCAGATAATTGGTTACGCAGACGACATAGCTGTCACTATTGTCGCGAAGGAGCTACACTAGATCCAGAGCGTCTGCAAGGAGACGGTGCCAAAAATTAAAGAGTGGCTTATAACTTGCTAGTGAAAAACGGTGGCAGTGCTCATTACGAGCAGAAAGAAGCTAGAGGCGGTCACCCTGAACATCGATGGATACAACATCATAACGCTGCATTCTCTTAAGTACCTCGGAGTGATGATCGATGCGAGATTAAATTTCAAGGCGCATATTAAAAAAAGCTTGTGGTAAAGCGGCCACGGCGATAGCGGCTCTGTCAAGAATAATGGCCAATATTGGTGGCCCCAGTGAGAGCGGAAGAGCACTTTTGGCCAAAGTTAGCCAGTCCGTACTAATGTATGCGGCACCATTATGGTGAGAAGCCCTACGCCAAAAGTAATCGAAGATGGCTAAAAAAGTCTACAGGCTGAAAGCTATAAGGGTCACATGCGCCTTCCGAACAGTGTCGCACGAGGCTGCAGGTGTTATATCTGAACCGAGACACCGCATATAATGGCATCGGAGATGCACAGAGTCTATAGCCTAAGTAATTAATTTTAAAAATTAGTGTATGGTAACTTTAAACTTTGAAATAATAAAAGGACAACTATAGTATATAGTTGCATATAGTAATGCTGCTCGCTCTCTGAAACTGCTGAACCTAAATAATAGCGTTAAGCTTACCGCTTGTGAGTTTGGTTTCATCGAACTTTACCGAATTGTAAGAGTTGAAAGGAGACGAAATGTTCTTATTTCGATTTAGCAGAAAGCTTGTGCGATCGAAAAACAGTCACTTGTAGTTCAAGTAGCCTGTAGTATCTGAATTGTTTGAAATAAAAGTTAAGTTTATGAAATATCCTTGTAAACTTATAAAAATAGATGCGTGCTTTTGCACGCGAGTTGTAATTTGGATTACATCCACAAATCTTTTAAAATCTTTATATTTCAATTAATTGCTTAAATCCGTTGATATTTAATTCCGCTTTTACAGGACCAGGCAATGCGTTGAACAATACAAAATTCTTATAAATTAGACTGTTTTGCGAGGATGTACGTACTTCTAAAAAAGCTACTCTCAAGTCCTCACTATTTCTTAAATTATAAGGTTGAATATCCCTTATTATTCATATGTATCCAGATAAATAAGATAACATCCGATAATTTTTTATTTTCCAAACAAATAATTCATTAAAATATATTCTTTGTTTCATCCGTCAACAAAATGCATCTTAGAATTACTCTCATTGCATTATTTTGTATCCTTTGTAAGGAGTCTTGGCACGCTAGAAACAAGATTGTGTAACAGTTTTCCAAATGTGGCTTTTTCAGTACATTGTAAATTTTTACAGACGTGTTGTAATTTATAAATTACCCGATTTTTTTGAAAAACCCTACTTTCTTGTACTATTGTATTTAACAGGTTTATCAAAACGAAGTTTATTATCTATTAATACACCCAAATATTTCATTTCACATACATTCTCAACGTGTTCTCCATCAATAATTACATTAGCGTTAATATTTGTTTGTGAAAAACATTCAATTTTAATTAATTCGTTTTAGCCATATATCCATTATTTCTAAGACCTCCTGCATTATTCTATTGCACTCACCACCTGAATCTGCTTGTATGAACACCAAAGCATCATCAGCAAAACAAATATCATTAATGTATAGCGCAAAAAGTAGTGCTCCCAATGTAGACCCCTCAGGAATACCAAGGTTTGCTTGCTGCGACGGCGATGAGTTCTTTGTTCTATGAGTTATATCGCAAAGATAGCTTCTAAACCATTTAATAGCAATTGCAACCATTTAAATGCAATACCAACACCATATCTCCCCAGCTTTATTATCAAAATATCTCGATCAGTGGTTTCGAAGGCACGCGTCATGTCCAAAAAAACACACAAAATCACCGTCTTTTCAGACGTCGATTCCTTCCATGATGTTATTACCAAATTATGGACAGTTTCACACGAATGTGCTTTCCTAAAACCGACTGATTTTCGAATACTGGTATTTTTTTTTTCAAAATATATCTCTAGTTGATCATATACAGTACTTACTATTAATTTTTCATAAATAGGAAGTGAGTTAATTTGTCTAGTCTTCATTTTTCGGAATTATGCACTTTTTAAATTGCTGTAACTACTGATTGCTTCCAACTCTCTCGGACTTTCCCTGTTTGCAGTGACTTATTTATTATTGTCAAGAAGCAATCTAACGTAGTATCAGTCAAGGATTGATAAAAAATAAAATATTTATATTTATTTTTTATCAATATTTATTTATAAATTTATAAATTTATTTTTATATTTATTTATTATTTAATTTAAAAAGTGCAATTTCTAATTCATTTAGGGTCATTTTCACTGTGACGGGTTAGCCTACATTCGACAGTTAACTATCGATTTTTAAGTTCACAGTAGCGAGTTAACTTAAAGATAACCGCTGAATATCCAAGGGATAACCTCCAGTTAACTGAAAGTAGAAATCAGCTGATTGTGAAAGCTCATTGAAAGTACAAAACAAATTTAAATATCAAATTGTTCGTTTGTTTTCAAGAAAATTAATTTTTTAGATTTTAATGATAATCATGATAATGATGATAATAAGGAAGGAATTAATTGTTAATGGAACAATTCGGGAAAGGACTATGGTTTTCATGTACAGCGAAAAGGAGTACCGTGACCAATTTAGAATAGCAAAGAGTGAGCTGTACACAGACGGGAAGAAGTTGCTTTTAATATTGATTCATTAATCAACAAAGATTTGGATATCTGAAAGGAAGGTACTGGCTACTTCGTCACAGGACCTCTCCTTAACTTTAGTGCTGTGGTCAGTTTTTGGCACTTTATTGTGTTCTTTTTGTTAAAAAATCGTTTCTAGTTTTTCAATTTATAACAATGTAAAATTGGTTGCCCGCCTTCTGTAGCTCATTTTGCTATTTTGTTTTGAATTAAAAAACAAAGTTGACACTCTTTGTGAGAAGAATCAGCTGACTGCTTTTTTTTACTTTTTAAAGTTAACTCAATACTGTGAAATAGTAATTTATTTAGTTATAAGTTAACTGATACATTTGATTTCAAGTTAACTTGAGGTTAACTCGTCACTGTGAAAATGGCCCTTAATATTATATCTATTCAAAATTATTTATTTTCCGTTATCATTTTTGTATGGAATCATGTATTGATTGGATACACTCTATACAAAAAAAGAGTTGAACTTCATCGCAATCATTTCGCTATTGACTTCATAATAATTATTAAATATATACTCTGTCTCTTTTTTCAACATAACATTTTGAGCTCTCTTCACATTTATTTTTAATAATTTCATCTCAATATTCTATATCATCTCAATATAAATTCTTTTGCTTTACTTCTATATTTATTTCTAGCCACTTTATACAAGTTACAATAATTAACCCATATACGCACAGAGATTTATTTTTGTCAATATTCGAATGAAACAGTTTTTTTAAGATTAAATGAGGTCGGACAATTCAAATTTGTGGTAAATAAAATTTCTGTTTTTTGTGATATTTGGTGTTCGATTAATCGAACGCTGGGCAACACTTGGCATTATTTATGATTAATGTATGCATTGAACTGATACTAATTAATAACTAACCATTGACCAGTACTATTAATTCACAGTTTATTCCATATGTTTTGCTAAATCATATGATTCCAAACAGTGAGTTTGAAGTGCAACGTTACATCTCTTACACAAATACGAACTAGGTTTATGGTAAGCCTTGCATATCAACTTCTTATTGTTTTATATTTTTATAATACCTAGTCAAGTCATAAATATTTGTACACAGAAAAATCAACGCCAAATGAAAACGAATTAATATTTTTGAACACTTTTTTTTTCTTCTCTTTATTGAGTTATTCAATGGCTACAAATCTTAGAACTTATTCGAAATGACTTCCATTTGCCTTCCAGCACGACTTGAGGCGATCTGGCCACTCATCGATCACGAGACGCATTTCATGCATGGGGAAATTGTTCGCTGCACGAACAAGGGGTCTCTTCAACGACTCGAAATTTGGGTGTCGAGTAGAGCAACGCATGCCTTATGAGGATGCCTCTTTGGATCCTCGGGATGAGTTGAGAAGCTTTTCTGGATGACCGAGCATACACACGACCGTTATGTTTATTGAACGATTCATCTAAAGTGAAGATTTTCTCGTCAATAAACAAAATTTGTCTGTGAGCTATCACTAGATAATTCTCCCTCATCCGGTGTCATTACGACGGAATATGTAATTTCCACCCGAAAGAATTTTTGATGAAGAATATTTTTCTTATGATAACGACGATTGAAGCAGTCAAGTTACCATGCGTTAACAATGGCTGACCTTAAAACAGATATAAATAATGACCAATACCACTTCTTAGATCGAATAGCAATAAAATAGTTTTGAGCAGCATTGTCGTGAAGATCCACGCCACCCATCCATCTGTTATGGATGTTATCATGGTCGCCTCTTTCCAATTGCTTTCCAGTTCTAAGTTGAGCACCTCCAATTTTTCGTTTTTCAGATAACAAACATAGGTGGTAGTAGGATGTAAAATAATTATCAAAATAAATTATGTGACGACTTGAGCAATTAACATTTTCTAACAGGCGAAGAACTAGTAACTAGCGTCCAGCGTTCGATTAATCGAACACCTGACTGTAAATATATATTCTGACTATAATTGTTTAGTCAAGGAGCGTTTTCCTTAGCCTCAAGAAAACAAAAGCTAAATTAGCTACGAGGTCGATGCATTTAATTGATTTGACACAAAGCGATGTGTTAGGTTTGGTTGCCATCAGAAAACTAGTTTATTATATTAAATTCAAATAGGTACAAGTATGATCTACAAAGTCTGGTGGTGTTTTCCCACGGTAACGTATCTAACTGCCTCAACCGGGTGGGGCTAGCGCAATCCTTTTTGAACTCATCGCAAGTCAACTCACTGACTGTCATGTACTTTGTCCTGAGCGCTATGTGATGACACCTTTATTTGTTAATAAGGGGTAGTCATGTAGCTTGCTCTGCTTACTATGTGATTTATTAATGGGGGTCCTCCCCGTAGCGACCACCGGGCATCGTCCTCCTTGCACCCGCTGAGAGGCGACTGAAGTGAGTGGCGAAAACCTCTTCAGGTAGAGGTTGTGTGTTGGGTTTGGGACCAGCCACATAAAAAATGCGACCAGTGAAAGATATAAAAATGCCTTTGTTCATGGCCCCTGCAAGCGAAATAAGGACCATGATTTACGGATATGCACCTGGAATGCCGGTTCCTTTATAGAGAGGGTGCCTCTATCCAGCTGGTTAATGTCCTCGAGAAATACAGAGCTGACATCACCGCTCCCCAGGAAATTCGATGGACGGGACAGGGTTGCTCCAAAAGAGCGTCCTGTGATATATACTACAGTTGCCATGCTGGAAGGCACGAGTTAGGATGTGGATTTTTGGCAGCAACGACGCCTTGTCTCACATTTCATGCCTGTGAACGAACGGATGGCCACAATCCGCATCAGGGCAAAATTCTTTAACATCAGCCTTATATGTGCCTATGCTCCGACGGATGAGAAGGACGATGTGACCAAGGAGAGCTTCTTTCAGCGTCTTAAAGAAGCTTATGACCGCTGCCCCCGCCACGACATCAAAATCGTGCTTGGCGGCTTTAATGCCAGGATGGGCAAGGAAGGTAGCTTTGGTCCAACTGACGGAAAATTCAGCCTCCACCAGAAGACCTCCGATAACGGAATGAGGCTGATCGTCTTCGCCGCAGCACGAAACATGGGAATTAGTGATACCAGATTCCAACATCTCGACATCCACAAAGCGACATGTCTGTCTCCAGATCAACGAACAAGAAATCAAATTGATCATGTGGTGATTGACGGAAGGCATGCTTCCAGTGTGATGCACGTGAAATCGTCCGAGGTGCCAACATCGACTCGAATCACTACCTTGTTGCAGCTAAGGTGCGCACACGTTTATGTGTCGCAAATAACAAGAGTAGTCCCACACAGAGAAAGCTCGACGTTAGTAAGCTGCGATCACCAGAGACAGCAGATACATTTGCCACTCGACTATCGGATCTGTTTATGCAGAACATGCAGATGATACATGCGCACGGTGGACACATATATCCCACTCCATGACTACTGCTGCCGAGGAGGTAATCGGCAGGTATGATCAGGAGAGTCGCGACGCTACCGCAGAGAAAAACGCCACCTACAGAAAAACTCTGTGTGCAGGCGCAACGCTTGCTGCTAAGTAGCGTTACAGGGAGAAAAGGAGTGCAAAATAACGTCTTTTCAGGCGTAAGAAGATGGAGTTGGAAAGACGCGAGTGTGAGGAGATAGATTTGTAGCGACAAAAATGAGACTCGAAAATTCTTCGGAAAGATCAAGAGCCTGAGAGGCAGTTTAAATACCGGAGCCTCTTCTTGTTGTAACGGAAATGGGAGTCTGGTCACAGATGTCCAGACTATACTGAGTCTATGGAGGGAACACACTGAATGGCGATGGTACGAACAATTCCGTCAGTGGAGGAGATTGCCCGATAACCCCAATTACAGATGATGGTGTTGATGTTCCACCACCCGACTATGACGAGGTTGAAGCGGCCATTTTAAGGATGAAGAACAACAAAGCTGCAGATGCTGATGGGCTGCCTGCCGAGTTGTTTAAGACCGGAGGCGATGAGCTCCTCGCCTGCATGCACCAGCTCATAAGCAGAATATGGTCGGATGAAAGCAAGTTTTCTCTGTCTCGTACATAAAAACGGAGACCCCACAATTTGCGCCAACTACCATGGAATAAGTGTCCTGAGCATCGCATACAAGGTCTTTTCTTGTGTACTGTGTGAATGATTGAAGCCCATGCTTAATCATGCATCAGATCTGGTAAATCTACAATCGACCAAATTTTCACACTGCGCCAAATCCTGGAGAAAACTCAAGAAAAACAGATCGACACACACCACCTATTTGTTGAATATAAAGCCGCTTTCGACAGTCATTCGACTCATTCGACTTTGTAGAATGACACTGCATAACTCCCGTTGTGCAGTGAAAATTGGGAAGGACCTCTTCTCACCGTTTAATACCGAACGGGGTTTCAGACAAGCTGTGCGAGTTCTACAATATTATTTTGGAGAAAATAATACGAGCTGCTGATCTACGACATAGTGGCACTATTTTCAACAAAAGTCACTGTTGACAACTACGCTTTTGAAGTAGTAAGGGACTTTGTCTATCTTGGAACAGCATTAACAGCAGTAATGGCGTCAGCTTGAAGATCATGCGTAGGATAACTCTTGCTACCAGGTGCTAATTTGGGCTAAGTAGCCATTTGAGGAGTCGAGCCCTCTCACGAAGAACGAAATCTACACTCTACAAGTCACTTATCATGCCTGTCCTTACATATGGCGCTGAAGCCTGGACAATTTCCACCTCGGATGAGCGAATGCTTGGAGTTTTCGAGAGAAGTCTTACGCAAGATCTTTGGACCTACTTTGTTTGTGGCGAGTACAGATGAGGAAGACCTAACCTCCTTTGGAAAGACCAAGTACTGGAGAACTAGACGGTGCTTAGATTTTCTAACTAGCGCCAGCTAGCGAAGAACAGAGATGCCTGGCGAAGCATGTTATATTCGGCCTAAATCGATATTCGGTTGTTATGGCCATATAAGTAAGTATGATCTACAAAGTACAAAACATAAGAGAATTGACTAATGGTTAAATCTCATTTCATGTATTCAATTATATTAAATAATATTCATCTATTCGATTATATTAAATACATAAGATAAACAATTAACGGGACAATTGTAGTACATACAGGGATTCTCAAGCCATGGCCAAACAGTTATAGTACAGATGTTCTTAACGTTTGGGTATGTGACCCAACATCCCGGTCCCGTTGAAAGGATTTTCAAGTAGGTAATATTACAATCTTGTGAATAGGACGACGAATGATTCCTCTCGAAGTGCGTACGTCGACCACTCGTATAGCATTGACCACTCGTCCCATTAGCCATCGTTGTGGTGCCACATTGTCTTCATGGATAATGACCATTGTATACTTTGGAATATTTGCGTTAGAAGACCACCTCGGTCGTGCTTGGAGTTCGCTGATGTAGTCGTTCGACCACCGATTCCAAAATATTTGCTTTATCGCTGTGATTTTAGCCCATTTATCGTTTTGGTTGATATTGTCTGATACTGTTCGCTCAGGAAGAGATTTCAGCGCACTGCCGATTATAAAATGGCCTGGAGTTAAAATGTCGTAATCGTTGGATTCGGATGAAAGAGGTTCTATGGGACGATAAGTAAGTTTAGCCTCTGAGCTCTTCGAATGTTAGTCTAGCATTCATGATGCTGCGATTCAAATGACCCTTGGCTGATTTTACCGTTGCTTCCCAAATACCGCCAAAATGAGGTACTCTAGGGGGTATAAAATGAAAGTTAACGAATTCGTTAGCACAATAATTAAAGATATCATCTTGACTTTCGTTTGAAAATGAAAGCTTTCAATTCCGCAATTTGTTCAGTTGTCACAGAATATATCTGATGTAAGACCGCGCCGTCCAATTATCCGTTTAAGCGATGACAAAAATAAATCCGTGTATAGATCTGAGACGACTTCGATGTGCCTTTGTCGCGAAGCACACGAAAATAGCGATATAGGCCTTGTAAGGTGCTTTGCCTCTAATGCGAAGATACACGTTGATAGGTCCGCAAAAATAGATGCCACAGAGTGCGAACGGGCGAGATGGTGTCAAACATTCAACAGGTAGATTGCCCATCATTTGGTGGAGTTGGTTTGGTTTATATCGAACACAATGGATACATGATATGACGATGCGCCTAGCAATATCGCGCGCATTCACTATCCAAAATTGAAGACGAATTAAGGCTACCAGCGCTCTAGGTTCTGCGTAGTAATTTTTGATGTGCATATGTCGAACGAATCGTGTGACGAATTCACATTTGCTAGGCAACAAAATAGGGTGCTTTTGACCTTCCGGAAAATCTGCCAATTCAAGTAGTCCACCAAGCTTTAGTAATTCAAATCCATGAGTTGAGTTCAGAAAGGGGTTTAAACGACGTGCGTGCTCTTTGTCGTTGACTCTCTATGGAACAGATGAACATCTTCATCAAAGTGTTGTTGTTGCACATTTCTAACAATATAATGCAAGGCATGACGTAATTCATCAGAAGAAAGGGGCCCGTTCACGATTTTTGGTACATTCTTTTTAATCTTTGCACAAAAACGTAGCATACAAGCAACCAGTCAAATTTCACGAGTGTTAGAACTGCATCTGTCGAGATTTTCGAGTATGTAGTTATTGCTAATAGTTACTTAGTTGTTTAGGCATTTGCTTATGTCTTCGGACATAAACGCGGGGCAAGTATACCAAATCGAGGTAGCGAGATTTAACGCCGTGCTTTCTCTGGACACAATATTTACTGGATTGCTCTTCGTCGGCACACGTCTCCAATGAGCGTCTGCAGTTAAATCTTGTATTTCCGATACTTTGTTTCCCACGAAAGCAGAGTGCAGCCGAATGCAACTGGAACCAGTGAAGCACAATCTGTGAGTCTGTCCAAAGAAAACTTCAAAATTATAATTATTAAAAAGTGATTTAATTTGTCTAAAAAGTCTAGCAAGGAGTAGTGCACCGCAAAGCTCCTGCCTATATATTTTAACAATGTCCGCAGTGAGTGCAAACCGATTTAGACGAAATAGAAGCAGAATAATTGCAAGCTCATTTTGTATTGTTGGTCCAATCATTTGACATGATTCTGCCACTAGGAGTTCGAGCGACATTGTCAGTATACAACAGCTCACAGCTGTGTTTCTCACGGGTCCATTAATTAATTTTTGGAGCAATTTTTTCGATTTGCCATAACCGTTCCAATTTCATATCTAGCGACTCGTCACATGCAAGCAGGCACTTCCTGTTGAACGTGGTAATACTTGGTTGGTAGCGGCCTGAAACGACCAATTTAATTTGACCTACAGTTGGATGCGATATTCCATCCGCATATAGCCCCAGCAAACCGTTAGTGGTAGTTCAAGCAATCAGTAATAAAATTTGCCTGTGAGCAAAAATCTAACAATACTCTGCCATGTTGATAGTGTTGCGAGCTGAAATATGAAATATGCAGATATGTATATTTTGCATATACTCATACACATACCAACATTGCTCGAAGTTGTGATATACACAATCCATATTAATATTATATTACTTATAATTGTCGAATGCTAGAACATTGAGCCAACTGAGTTGCAGGTGGGTGTGAAAAAGCTGACAAAGCACTTTCCCACACAATTCGTAGTTCTGCACTTACGTAAGCATACCAACAATTTCTAGACATTCCGTGATAACTAAAATCACGTAGACTCATGTGTGTGAATATCAAACATTTGCTTTCTCACATAGTGGGTGCATACATACACAGATGTGGTGTGAATCAATTGTGGACATACATACATAGACACATGTGGTGTATGTCTTCCAGCTCCTCAGAGCAGCGCAGGCATATGACGAAATCGAAATTCGTGTGGAATAGAGTGAAAGTGTGGTCCGCAATTGCTCTCCAAGAGCTAAGAAGGGTGGAGCGGCAAAGCAGTAGCCGAAGAAGAATGAACGAAGAGCAGGCCAGAAAGGTGTGCGTGAATAGCCAATTAGCTAAGTTTAGCCTTGCGAAGTATGCCAAATAAGACCGTTTACCGGGGTCCCGCAAGTCTTAAAAAATAAGCTTCAGGCCAAGTTAAGGATTTAGCACGTAGGCGTTTCTCAAACCCAGCATAGTAAGATAATACTGCCTGGGCGCGATCGCGAATGAGGTATATCTTTAACTGACAGTACGAATCGGGCATATCGTCTATGAACGACGGTATCTTACGAAGATTCCCCTTACGCAAATCAAAAACGAAAAAACAAACAAAAAATACAACAAGAAAAACATGTGGTGTGAATATATGGTATTATTGTAAGTTAAGAGAGCGGTCCCAGAACTACCCGGCCTGACATATAGGTGGCGGCGGTAGTTTGAAAAAATTACTTTGTTGAAAAGTGGCAAACTAAACTTAAAACATTTGTTTTAAGTTTCAAGGCGCCACGTTGTTTAGTATCTTTTTTAGAGTCATCAAAAGTTAACGACCTCAGTGAATTTGTAAATATGGGAAAAATTTGTCACTGTTATTGTGAGCACAGTAGAAAAAACAGTATTTTCAGCGATAAATGAATCAGCAGTAAGCCAGAAACGGCAAGATGCTAAATTCTAAAATTTATTCATGATTTATATTAGGTGTTACAAATATTAAATATTACAATATTCTTACACTTGTGTTTTTTGTCCAAAAGAGATATACCTGCTCACAAGTGCAATAAAAAAAACTAATTAACATACGATTCAACTATATTGTAAAATGTTTGATTTCTATTAACTGAAACAAATTACAATATTCCGTTATTTTTAAGTCTACACAATTGCAAGAGAAATTTCAATAGAGAGCAAATGAGTACATTGAGAGATAAAGGAATAAACTAGTAAAGAAGAAGGCAAAATCCTAAGGTGGCGGTACATAAGCGGCGGCGCTGCATATTAGTTATTCACAGCGGCGTAACATCCCCCCCTCCGTAAACCTCGTGCATTCAACGCATGCGGTTTACGTCCTTACATCAAGGTTCGCCAGCTTTACCGATGGTCTCGTAAGCAATCCGTCGGCTGTTCGTACAACTGCGCTACGCACTACTCCATCTTTTGCACAATTAACATCAACGACAGTTCCTTTCCGCCAGGTGTTTCGCTTTGCGTTATCATCTACGATTATTACAACGTCATTTACTTCAATTGCATTGGGAGGGGTTTGAAACCATTTGGATCGTCGTGTAAGGCAAGGTGCATATTCCCGGATCCAACGCTTCCAGAATTGATCGGCAAGCTGACAAGCAATTCGAAAGTTTCTGGTTAGTGTGCCACTGTTGCTATTTTGTATGTCATGTCCGCGTATACCACTGGAACTGCCTAGGAGAAGGTGATTAGGTGTTAATGCTTCCATTTGCGGCGAATCGAGGGGAACGTATGTTAGAGGACGTGAGTTCAGAATATGCTCCACATCCGCCATAGCTGCCCTTAGCACTTCTTCGCGTAAACCAGAAGTTGGTATAATGTCCATTAGGATAGATTTCACAGAACGAACCATTCTTTCCCAACAGCCTCCCATGTGGGGCGTGGCTGGGGGTATGAAGTGCCACTCGATTTCAGGGTAACGATGCTCAAGTTCATCATATGAGAAGCGCTCAATTTCGTTCTGTAGAACGCTACTCGCTCCTCGGAAATTTGTGCCATTGTCCGACCAAATACATCGTGGTGCACCCCGGCGGGCAATAAATTGTTTCAGTACCAGCAAAAATGAATCAGTAGATAGAGAAGGAGCTATCTCTAAATGCACTGCACGAACTGTAAGGCATGTGAATAATACTCCCCATCGCTTTTCTCGGCGCCTTCCAACAGTTATTTCGAAAGGACCGAAGTAGTCGATACCAGTGTTTGTGAATGGGCGTGAAAAGGCAGCGAATCTTTCAGGTGGTAATGCTGCCATTTCTGGAGGTTGTGGGAGTGCACGGCGGTTGCAACACATTTGACATTTCTTAGCGGTTTCTCGAACTAGTGCTCTCAAGCCAGCAACAATATACCGTTGCCGCATTTCGTTTACCACGATCTCATTGTGATGATGATGGAATTTGCGATGAAAAAATCTGCAATAAGATATGTTACCTGATGACGACGAGGTAGAATTATTGGGCGCTGGGTATCGTAATCAGCAATTCGCATTGCATCAATTCTTCCCTTCACTCTAAGTATTTCGAAGCTGTCTAAATATGGCGAATATTTGTAAATTGCACTCTTACGGGATATTGGCTCGTTGAGCTTTAAGTTCTTTATCTCTTGTCCAAAGGCTTCTTCTTGGCAATTACGTATAACGACAAGCTCAGCGCTCTCATTGTTACCTTTTTCTATCAGATTTACAACCTTAGCAGGTCGTTTACATCTCTGCCATAATATACGTAGAAATTTCATAACATACCTTTGAGTACCTCGCAGTTTTTCCCACTTACTAAAACGCATTGGATCAGGGCTGATGACTGCCAATGACGAAAACGTAGGTTGTACCACTTCTACATGACCAATCAAATCGTTCTCGTTATCTGTAGCGACGTTGAGGTTTGTTTTTGGCCACTGCTCCTCAGGCAAGTACAAAAAGGTCGGTCCACTGAACCATCTGGACGCGTTATTAAATTCTAGATGTGTGGACCATTTGGTGGCTTCATCTGCGACATTGTCTGAGGAAGAGACCCATCTCCACTCTTGAACGTGAGAATCTTCAAGTATTTCACCTATGCGAACTGCTACAAACTGGTGAAATTTTCTTGCGTCAGACCTTATCCAATATAGTACATTTTTGGAGTCTGACCAAAAGACGCGCCGATCCAAATGAATAGATAATTCGCTGATAACCAATTTTGCTAAACGTAAACCTAATATGGCAGCCATCAATTCCAAACGGGGCGCAACTCGCGCTTTTAAGGCGACTAAACTGCAAGCAACTTTATTGTGTTGTATGGCGCGCAAATAAACTGCAGCGGCATAAGCGTCTTTACTTGCATCTACAAAAACATGTAATTCAATTCGCTCTGCTGAACTTACTGCGTTATAACAACGAGAAATTCGTATTTCCTGAAGAGAATGCAGACAACGAATCCATCGCCACCACTTTCCCAGTTCTTCTTGACGAATGGGCTCATCCCATGTCACGCCAGAACGCCATATTTATAGCATCAGGATTTTCGCGTAAATGATAAAGAACCCTAAGAGACCTAATGGGTCAAATATTGTCATTACGACCCTCAAAATTTGTCGTTTAGTGGGTATAACGCTCTCGTTGAAGACCTCCTTTGAAAATTTTACAAAATATCGCAATACGTCAGCCCCCGGTGACCACCACATTCCCAAAACTTTCTCATGGTACTCGTCCGTCTGCTCAATGTACTTATCAGCTTGTTCACATTTACCAGTCAATGCGAACAAAACGCTTTTGGAATTTGAAATCCAATTTCGCATCTCGAATCCGCCTTCAGCATGGATCTTTCGTAGAAGCGGCAAGTTTAATCATATCGCTTTCTCGCTTGGTGCTTTGTAACCAATCATCCACAAACGTATTGTCTAAAATAGCCTTCACAGCTACAGGGTGCTCTTGTTGAAAACGAAGTGCATTTTTATTTTTTACAAAATTAGCAAGAGAAGGCGAACATGTTGCACCAAATGTCATCACCTGCATTACGTACACCTCTGGAGCCTTTGTGGTATCGCCATTTCGCCACAGGAACTGTTGTGCAGCTTGGACTTCTTTTCTAATGCGAACTTGATGAAACATTTCACGTATGTCGCCTGATAATGCTATTGGCTGCTCGCGAAAACGTAATAGCACGCCCACTAGCGATCTAAGTAAATCAGGTCCTTTCATGAGAGCTGAATTAAGAGCAATGTTATTTACCGCAGCTGCCGCATCCCACACCAATCGTGTTTTATTTTTATTAGGATTGGTAACAGTAAACATTGGAATATACCAGGCTTTGCCACCTACAGAGATTTCAGTTTCGTTCAATTTTCTGATATACCCCTTCTGCTCATAATCATGGATGGTGCTAATCATGAATTTCTTTAAATCAGAATTGCGACACATTTTAGCCTCAAGGCATTGTAAGCGCCGTTGTGCCATCAGAAGGGAATCAGGTAGCTCTATTTGATCATATTTCCATAGAAGTCCAGTTTCCCATCGTTTCTCCAGAGGAAGGTATTTTGTTGTAGCCGTCATTATGTGCAGCGAGCGCTCGTCTTCCTTTGAAATGAGGGGTGCAGATTCGCGAGTACCGACAGACTCTAATGAAAAGTGTGACTTTACCAATTCTTCCAAGCGCTTATCACCATTGCAAGCGCAGATATGCATTATTCGTTGGGGTGACTCTTTCTTTCCACCGCCACGCCCATACACAGACCAGCCGAGTTTGCATCGAGCTGCAACGAGTTCATCACTTTTACTTTGTCGAGTTTCTTAGGGAATAATAAGCTTTAAATTGTCTAAGCCGATAAGAATACGAGCTCGTTCCGTAGTATATGGAGCTATTGGTAGATTTTGTAAATGTTCTCGAGCAGATATGGTAGCAATGTCTAATGATTGTACAGGAAGGTTAAGTTTAGTAATGGTACGCACGTTTTTCATATAAAATTTCTTTGCGTGAGGCATCTGTGAAGAAATATGCAGAGCCACAGATTGAGAATTTGTTTCACTTTGAGTAATATCACCTGTCCATTGTAAACACAACTCCTCCGTTGGACCAGCAATACCTAGCTGTGTTGCCAAACATTGCTCCATAAGTGTACAAGCCGAACCTTCATCAATAAATCCCATTGTATCAACAGATTTTCCATTGGCGTGAAGAGTTACACCAATATAGCGAAATACAGTGCGTTTATTTTGTTTAGAATGAAATAGAACAGGATTTTGTACGCATTCATCATTACCTCCTTTTTTTTTGTAAAGGTAACTGAGCGCTCATAATGTCGTGTGTGTAAAAGTGGGTGGTGCGCTCGCTGGCAGGCATCAACACCACATTGCCTTTTAGAACTACAACGACGAATAAAGTATTTTTTGAAACAACGTATGCACAATTTGGCATCTTTAATAAATTTCCACCGCATATCTTTTTTCAATGCACGAAATTCTTCACATTCCGACAAGCAATGCTCTTTTAAACATTTCGGACAACTGTTTTTCTCTCGCTCATTAACAGTTACTTCATGTACCATTATTCTCTCATGCTGCTTCTTTCGCCCGCTTTTTCTCTCTTCGCTTATATTGGCTGTTGTTGGTACAAAACTCAGTGACGTAACTTGACTCGCGCAAGTAGCTAAATTGAAAAGCCACTCATCAAAAACAGTTATGTCAACACGAGGACGAGTTATTCTATAACGACCCCAATCTAGCCTTGTCACTTGGTAATTTCATCACCAGATCATTTAGAAGCATGGGATCGTTTAAATAGTCTCCTAAATCAATCGCCTAGTTGCACGATAATTTTGAACCGCCAATGAAAAACTTATCAAAGTTTCCAATTTCTCCATTTTTACATATGGCTGCTGCCTCAATTTGTGTTGTAGAGATTGATGGAGAACATCAGGCCGACCATAAAGCATTCGTAGAGTTTCAATTGCATACGACACCGTACCAGGCATCATGAGCTTTCCACGCACAGCTTCCAAAGCAGCACCCTTAAGGCATTTTTGCAGCCGAATCAAATTTTCTTGATTTGTAAATCCGCATCTTTCAGTAGACTGGACATAATTGGTTATAAAGATTGGCCAATCTTCGTAATTTCCAGAAAAAATAGGCAAATCTTTACTCATCACCTGACGCGCAGCAATATTAGAAGAAGAAAGCGTAATGTCTGTCATCAAATTTTCTCTATATGGAAAATTAGTGGCATTTAAACTACGTGAGAGATTTGTATTATGTGAAGGTGCCGGAGCTTTGAAATTGAAAGTGTTACTGCCTTGTACACCTTGAGCAGAACCCATGGAATTGAATAGATATGCATGCTGCCCTTGTCGCATACTAGTAATAGGCGCAATTGTTGGTGCTGCAGCACGAGAAAACGTCGAAATATTTGGTACGTTAGTTGCATTGGGTCTACCACCAGAGAAAGTGCCACTAACATGAGGCGCAGCATGTGAAAAGATCGAAGTGCCTGGTACGCTATCTGAGGTGGTCACTCCACTAGACAAAAAAATACCACTAGCATGAGGTCCATATTCGGTAACAACATTATGTGCTACATTTTCACTAGCGGAAGCATAAGTTGCTCCAAAATTATTAGATATGTTTTGTTGCGATTGAGTAGCTGTAACATTGTTTTGCAGTCCAAGACTAGCAAATCCAGCATTTAAATTATCTGTAATATTCATATTACGAGTACTATTTGCACTAGGTGCCCATAAACCATTAATTCCTGAAGTTGTTGTAGTAGAACGTACTATAACCTGTGGTCCATCTTCATCCACCTCATTAATGGATATGACATCGCGCGTTACACGTGCACGCTTTAGCCGTCTACCTACACGCAGAATTCCAGATCGTGTACGTGGTGGTGAAATATCAGTGCTTAATTCGTTACTTTCCTCATTATGAGAAATCAGCTGCCCAGTGACCTGGCATGGAGTAGATGCTACTGTAGGTGCATGTATTGCCGTAGAATGTGCAGCTGTTGGCACGTGTGCCTTAGTTGGCGCTCGCCCAGTAGAAATTGCTGTGGCGCCTGTTGAGGCGTATGTGCCGGTTGTTGCAGCCATGGTGGTGATACTACCCGAAAGAGACAATGGTGGTGCATCAGGAATACATGAAGCAGTTGAATGATCTAATGTTGCGCCGGCAACAGCTTGCTTATCATGAGTTTCCATTTGCCAGCCTACAACGTAGTATGAAAACCAATTCCAAATGAGTTTAATTCAATATTATATTGCGTCAGCTAAAGAACTTCTAGAAAGTTCTTCCACGCAAAACGGTTTTATAGAATTATCCGTTAGCAAATCCGACAAGTATTTTAGAATTGTGAGCACAGTAGAAAAAACAGTATTTTCAGCGATAAATGAATCAGCAGTAAGCCAGAAACGGCAAGATGCTAAAATCTAAAATTTATTCATGATTTATATTAGGTGTTACAAATTTAAATATTACAATATTCTTACACTTGTGTTTTTTGTCCAAAAGAGATATACCTGCTCACAAGTGCAATAAAAAAAAACTAATTAACATACGATTCAACTATATTGTAAAATGTTTGATTTCTATTAACTGTAACAAATTACAATATTCCGTTATTTTTAAGTCTACACAATTGCAAGAGAAATTTCAATAGAGAGCAAATGAGTACATTGAGAAATAAAGGAATAAACTAGTAAAGAAGAAGGCAAAACCCTAAGGTGGCGGTACATAAGCGGCGGCGCTGCATATTAGTTAATCACAGCGGCGTAACAGTTATGTAATTCAATACTTTCATATGAAAGGTCTCAGTCCAACGAATATTAAAGCCGAACTAGATTCTATCCTGGGGGAGTCTGCTCCTTCATTTACAACCATAAAATATTGAGTGGCAGAATTTAAACGAGGTCGTACGAACTGCCAAGACAAACACAGTAGTTGTCGACCAATTGAGGTGGCCACGTCAGAAACGGTTAAGAAAATCCACAAAATGGTATTGGATGATCGCCAGCTGAAGGTACGTGAGCTAGGTGAAATTACAGGCATTTCAAAAAGTGCTATACACCATATAATGACCGAAAATTTTGAGATCAAAAAGATGTGTGCAAGATGATTTCAACGTTTGTTCACAATAGAACAAAAACAACGTCGTGAAGATGTTTCTATAGAGTGTTTGGCGATGTTTCACAGTAATGTAAGTTTTTCGTCGATTCGTAACCATGGATGAGACATGGGTCCACCACTTCACACCTGAGACAAAGGAGCAGTGAAAACAGTGGACTGAAATGGGGGAATCGTGTTTAAAGAAGGTGAAGACAGTTCCATCTGCAGCCAAGGTTATGGCGTCTGTTTTTTGGAATGCACGTGGGATAATTTTTATTGATTATCTTCAAAAAGGAAAAACAATCAACGGCGATTAATTTGTTGCAGCGTTTAAGTGATGAAATTAAAGAAAAAGGCCACATTTGGCGAAAAAGAAAGTGTTGTTTCATAAAGACAATCCACCAGTTCACACATCCGCTATTGCGATGGCCAAAATCAATGAGTCCGAATTACTGATGAAATTAAAAATAAAAGGCCACATTTGGCGAAAAAGAAAGTGTTGTTTCATCGAGACAATGCACCAGTTCACACATCCGCTATTGCGATGGCCAAAATCAATGAGTTCGAATTACTTCAGCACATACGTTATTCGCCAGATTTTGCTCCTTCGGATTATTTTCTATTTCCAAATTTGAGAAGATTTGCAAACAATGATGCGGTGGAGTCTGCGGTAGATGGCTATTTTAATGAGCTAGACAGTTCATACTATAAACAAGGTATCGAAGCTATAGAATATCGCTGGGAAAAGTGTATAGAGCTAAAAGAAGATTATGTTGAGAAATAAAGAAAAATTTTAACAAATTTGTTGTTTTCTTTGTTAGGTCTGGTAATTCTGGGACCGCCCTCGTATATGCTGGTAAGTTATATATATATTTTTTTAAATGCTGGTATATAGGTAGATCGATATGTGGATAGTATTAGAAAAATGGTATGTAAGCTGCCTGCTTACTGAAGGAGTGGCTTTTTAGTCGTGAATCTACTTGAATAGTGAATTGTGAATACTGCGATCATCACGAGGGCCTACAGTATTAGTGAAATAATTAATTGTAATTCAAAGTGAAAAGAACGAGATATAAAGTAAAGCGCGAATATAATTAACACTGTTTTATTTCAGCTCAAGTTTTATATTTCTGAAGGAGACTTAGAAGCTTATTTTTACGTGCGAATATTGTGTGTTATATCCTTGAGTCTAGCCGTTAAGTATTTAGTAAGTGTTGTGGAAAATAGTACACAACAATAGCTACCAGATGGTCCAAACGATGAGTTGTTCATGTGCGTATGGTAAAATTGAGCTTAACGAGTCTGGCGAACCCCAGCGATGAAGCAAGGTATGGTGTTTTCGAGAGCAAACCCTGCACTTGTGCGAAGATGGACATTTTAACAGTTGATGGATCTTTGATAAGCAATTAATTCAAAGGTTCATCTTCTTCGCACGGTCAAAACGTTGCGCTACTTTTAAAGCCTTGAAGCGATCGCAGTTATGTATTTCGTGGTTGGTACTCGAATATAACGAACATAATGAATTTGAAAAAGCAAACAAGTAACCTTTGTATTCATTCTTGTCTTTGGGTACCTTGACGGCACTGTGGCGTAGAGGCGCAACGGCATGTGCGTTGTCAATCGAGTTTAAATACTGACAATGCATCTTTAATACATTGGTGCAATCGCTCCAAGTCGGTAGCTTTTTAACTCCTTCCATTTCCGATTATTTTCATATCGCCCTTCTGCAAAACCAAATATATTAGCATAACAATGAACCGTAAATACCAGACGTCTTGTCAATGAGACTTCTCAACTGGCCACCATTCGACCGATAGACTGGCGATAGTTCAAATAATGACAATATTTTTTTTAAAAATATAAGTGTCGGTTTATCATACCGAGCCTTAAGTCTTTCTAATGCTTTTGAATAGTTTTCATTTGAGACTTGGAATACATCAATGGTTTCTAATGGCGGACCATGAAGACAAATGATTGAACTTTTCAAAATTCAATTATGTAATACAATTTTTATATTCACAATACTTGCCACTGACCGAAGTGATTTTAAGTTAGGGTAATTTAGAGCTAGACTGTATGACACAAGTGATATATGAAAATGTAGTATTGTGATCTTCAGATAGCTATGATTTAATAAGCAATTTTGTAATGATAAATAATTCTTCCAAATCCGCACGACCTCCGTCCTCCCATTCGAATTTCTCTATGTCCAATTGTGTTGGCAGGATTTGCTTGGAATATGATGCAAGAATCCCTAATCGGTATTTGTGTTCAGCTACTGAAAGTATCTTGCTACCTGGTCGTAGACTACCCTCAACAATATTTTTGATACGGGAAATGTTCTTTTTTATGTTAGTGCGTTGATGCTTCAACTGCTCTAAAGGCATTATGTCGCTTTCAGACATTGTAAAATAAAGAAAGTTGGTATTATGTACTTATATACTGTGATTTACTGGAGACAACAATCAGCAAAACCCAACTTGTTTACGTAGTTAACACTATACCCATATTGGCAAGAAAATGTACATTGGTGAGCAACGACTAGTTAGGTGGCAAGAACAGCAAGTGCGAAATAGACACAAAAGAGTAGAGCAAAGGCTATAGTAAAAGCGGCAACGTAGTGTGCAACAAGCGTTAACGTGAAGCAGCAGTAGCGGCAGCAAATAATGGCGTATGTGTATGCTAAACGGCAGCAACGACTACTCGCGCGGAACGATAGCAGCGACAGCAAGCAAACGTGTGCAAAGGAGTACGTGAATTCTCAAAAGTACAAAAAAGCCGAATTGTGTTTTGCTTAGCGGCAAAATCCTGCTGAATTGTACAGTTGACCAATGACCTCTTTTCGACATTGTTTTAATATACCGTAACCTTTACGAGTGCTTCGAAGTTATAAATGACTACAATGGAGTCCAATGATACAAGTTTCCAGCGTTAATGAAAAATGTTGGTGGTGTTGCAGTGCCTAATGATGACAACTAAGGCCAAAGCCACGATTCACAATTTGATTTTATGTATCGTTTCACAGATGTTTGCTTCTTTTTCTTTAACATATATTTAATATATGAAAATGTTTTCGATTGCCAACATTGGCAGAACATCTATTAATCAGCATTTGGAATCAATAAAACACAAAATGCTCAAATTGCCGCTGCTTCACAATGCAACTTTATACGATATTCAGACCAATTGTTTTCGATGGCCAATTAAAAGAAGTGGCGTGTGTGGAAGGAACTTGGGCTCACCAGTCCCAGATAAGTTAACAAATCGTAAAATATAACTAAATTGTTTATTTCTGTCGCATAGCTACATTGTGGAAAAATTTCACTTCATTATATTAAATAGGTTCGGAGATATTGAAACCTTAAAGTGAAAATTTGTTTTTTTTTTTAGACAATAAACGAAATTGTGAATTTGTTAAAACCTAGATAAGCATGTATTGTCACCAAGAAGGCGCTTGTACACAAAATTTCATTATTTTCTGACTATTAGAAATTAGTTTATTTAGCGTTGCAAGATTTGGCCCTTCATAAGGAAGTTAAATAAAGCATTTAAAAATAGTAAAAGTTCTACATAATGTATTCTATTCCATAAATATAGAATTCAAATATTTACTAATTCACATATAAATTTGTACTTATTATGTGATTTTATTTCAATTTAATTTGCTACGTTAACTCAGAGCTTTGCTCTCCTGCTCATTGCTTGCTCTCTTCAACATCTCTGTATACTGCGAGTCCGTCAAGTGACCCGTTGTCTGAATTTTGTTTAACTTATGTTCACTATGAAGCTGAATATCCTGCAAATTGTATCTGAATACATTTCTATGTGTGAAGCAGCAATGAGTTTGTTTAAATGAATTGAATGGAACGAAAAGAAAATAGATTTTAATCAAGTGTGAAAAATTGCTTTTAATATTGAAAAGTTGAAAAGTAGATGATTTTCAAAAAAAGCCTTAACTTTTTATGAGACATGTAACACATATTTAAATCGGTGGGATTCATCTTTTGAAGAAATAAGAATTTTCGAGTAGATTCTACGGAAACAACCGCCGTTGAGGACACAGATGGAAATTTGTGTTTTGATATTAACGAAAGCGATTTGTTTGATGAATTTGTATGTCTAAAAAATTACATAACTATCTAAAAAATCGAGTCTTGGTGAAATCAAAAACTATTAGATTATCAAAAATGGTGTGAAATTTTTGTTCACTTTCACAAGCATAATTTAATTTACGCAAATATAAAGGGTTATCCATTTTGCGGTTTCAAAAGTAAATGTAAATAAAAAAAATAAAAATAAATAAATAAATA
Source organism: Megamerina dolium (assembly GCA_963854835.1). Taxonomy (NCBI): domain Eukaryota; kingdom Metazoa; phylum Arthropoda; class Insecta; order Diptera; family Megamerinidae; genus Megamerina; species Megamerina dolium. Next base: position 50,274,981 of record OY978525.1, read on the forward strand.
TGTGGCACATAAAGCCCCAAAGGGCTCATTGGCCGAGCTTCTCTTCCATTACTGTTGTGCGTCTTAAATTTTGGACAATATTAGAAGGGACCTACTTATTTTAGCCGGTTCCGAACGGCAGAACACTTGTGACATCACTTTTTCTGAGCTTTGTCACAGAGTTCTTTAAGAAGCTTTTTCATGGCAAATTGTTACTGTCGGAAGAATTGCCAATTGCTTGCCGACAGGTGGGTACCGTTCGAAAGAAAAATCTTATCGATATTAAATTTGTTATGTATCAGCCGGGGATTGAACCACGACCTACAGATCAGAAGGCGAACACACTAACCACTGAGCTACGGCAAATGTAAATAAAACACATATAAAATATTTTTTATCATGATATTTCTTTTTTATTATAAAGTTTGAACGTTGACATTATGTGTGAAATACTACATCATTTAAATGACCACCACGCAAATTGTTGCAAGCATCGATTCTTTTGAGGTAATTTTCGACCACTTTTTGACACATATTGGGCGGTATCTCAGCCATAACGTGACGAATGTTGGTTTTTAGGTGCTCAAGAGTTAAAGGTTATCTGCATAAACACGGTCTTTCGCGTAGCCCCACAAAAAAAAGTCAAGCGGTGTCAAATCGCATGATCTTGGTGGCCACTTGATATCGCCACGACGAGAAATTACACGGCCAGAAAATTTCTCTTGCAATAAAGCCATATTCGCTCGAGTTGTGTGGCATGTGGCACCGTCTTGTTGAAACCACATATTCTCTAAGTCGTATTCTTCAATAGCAGGCAAAAAAAGTCGGTTATCATATGACCATAACGCTCCAAATTGACGGTGACAGTCGTTCCATCGTCGTATTCGAAGAAGTAATAAGGTCCAATCACACCTCCGGACCAAAGAGCGCACCAAGCAGTGACTTTTTGTGGATGTAGTGGCCTCCCTTCAATTACTTGAGGATTCTCAGAACCCCAAATACGACAATTTTGTTTGTTAACATACCCACCGAGTGAGAAATGTGCTTCGTCGCTGAAGAAAATTTTGTTCGAAAAATCGCCGTCCACCGCCTGTTGTTCAAGCACCCATTTGACGTATCTACGACATTGTGAATGGTCAGCTGGCTTCAGTTGTTGTGTGAGCTGGATTTTATATGAATGTAGGTGTAGATCCAAATGCAAAATACGCCATAATGTGCCGTAAGACAGTCCTAATTCCTGAGAACGACGAGGAATCGACACATTCGGGTCTTCGGCAACACTTTCACTTACAGCAGCGATATTTTCGGTGGTACGAGCGAAACGATGATGGACAGGCCTTACAATATCTGTAACCGATCCAGTCTCTTCATATTTCTTCACAATTTTGCCAATTGCTTGCGTAGTTGGACGATTATGTAAACCATAATCTTCTCTTAAAGCACGATATGTGGCTGTAGCAGAATCACCATTTTTGTAGTAGGTTTTTACAATTTTAATGCGTTGTGCGATAGTTAAGCGATCCATTTTCGCAAATGTCAGACTTTGAACTGAAAAAGAAAGAAATTGTTTTATCAACTCAGTTTGAAAAATGTCGAATTCTAGCCCTATACTTTTGAAACCGCGAAATGGATAACCCTTTACTAACAGAATTTTCTTTGTCTTCCTGGTTCGAACGCGCCACCTCACTATGGGTAAAATTACAACTTTTTTTTTGAGAAAAAACCTTAAAATCATAACAAACTCAATGCTTAGTGAAGCTTAGAGGTAAATATGACATATGGTCATGAGGAAATATTGACTTTAAAAATTGACCGCATTCATGGTCATTATTATATTAAATTAAACAATTTTTTTCTAATTCCAAACTTATTTAATTATAACCGTTAACGAAGTGCATTATGTCAGCATAAACAATTTTTTCAGTTAATGATATTAGACGCAACGGAATGTTGCAAAAAGGAGGGAATCTGCACTATTTGAGTTACATGATGTATGTGCAATCAAATATTTCTACTGTTTGTGCTCACTAGTATGAAAATAGTTCCAGCCAATAGTGAGCGTAATAGCCTAGACAGACGGCAGCCTAATTCCGGATTACCGAGTTAATTCGAATTAACTCGGGCATTTATTGCAGCTAATCCGCATAAACTCTATGAGTTAATTCTCAAAATAAAAGTGGATTAGGGCAATTTGCGATGGCAACACTGCTGAAAATTGTCTTTTGTGAATTTTTCTCCATCCATTTTACAAACCATTAGGAGTGTTCGCTAACAAAAAACTTTCAACAACTGTTAACAGTTTTCAACATGAAAAGTGTTGGCGAACAAATAAATCCAGCTGTCAATTACGAACGGTGAATGTCAATTTACAAGTTTCTGATAGTTTTCTGTTCACGTACTTCTTGTAGATTTTCTCATAACGAGAGTGATAGATGACAGAAATTGATAGTGATAGTAATGTAAGTGGACAGACCTAATAAAACAGCAATCAGCCGTTTAGTTAATCCGCAATACTGCCGTCTGTCAGGTTATTATTTTATTCGGATTAAGTGCGCCGGTAATCCGGAATTAGGCTGTCGTCTGTCTAGGCTATAAGAGAACAGATATTTAAATGAGTATCATTCTAATCAGGATTAGAAGGGAATATATTTTTCTAATCACAAGAAATTGGAGCACATTTTTGTTATTTTGCTTTGATGGAACACCAGTAAGGAAATGTAATTAGCTATGTGTATGTATGCTGCATACACGGCAAAAGCAGCCGAGATTATTGATATGGCCAATATCAACAGCAATAATAACTCTTGGAAACAGATTTTTTTTGTTTGTTTTCAAATTATTATACGTAGTATATATTTGAGAAGTCTTATAGCCCTGCAGACGGCAGCGTCAATTACGAACTGTGAATGTCAATTTACAAGTTTCTGATAGTTTTCAGTTCACGTACTTCTTGTAGATTTTCTCATATCGAGAGTGATAGATGACAGAAATTGATAGTGATAGTAATGTAAGTGGACAGAACTAATAAAACAGCAATCAGCCGTTTAGTTAATCCGCAATATTGCCGTCTGTCAGGTTATTATTTTATTCGGATTAAGTGCGCCGGTAATCCGGAATTAGGCTGCCGTCTGTCTAGGCTATTAGTATTTTATTCGGATTAAGTGCGTCGTTAATCTGGATTAATGCTGCCTTCTGTTTAGGCTATTTGTAAAATAAATACACAAGAAAAGCGTAGCGGGAATAGGTACATAAAAATTTTTAATAATATACAAATAATATATTTGTATGTATCTTTTATGTTTGTTATTATATTTTATATTTATTGGGAAAGTATTTCCACGAATGAATATGTACACAAAAAAATGAAAGTATATTCTCGTACCTAGAGGCAAGGTTGCCTCTTAAACTAAAATCCCATTATCAGTGCATATGTTAAAAAATAGCACAATTTTTTTTTTGCGATCTCATTATCATCGCATATTGTGACAATCTATTTCGATGCATATCGGCCAAGCCAAAAATGATCTAATAATCGAGACAATGCGGTCACACTATCGTGCGGGCAATAAATCATATCTTTTTTATATTGTACTGTTTATTTTGGAAAGGATTACACTCAAAAATAGAAAATTCCTGTGGCTGTATATATTCTGGCGTCAATAATTAAAAAAAAATGACCTTACGAAATTATGACCTACATATGCAGATATATATATAAAAAGTTTGTTCGAATAGGCATCTTTTTCTTTTAATTTCTTTGTATGGGAGCTACATTAAGAAGTAGGCGTGACTCACCAGTTTTTTGACAAACAATTTTTGCATATAATACTAATCTACACCCGAAATATGGTTGACTTTGACGAAGTACTTTGTAAGTTATGGGGGTTTTAAAGGGGATGATATAAAGGAGATTTTGAAGATAATTCCGAGGCTTAGTATGGGAACTATATATAAAGTGGGCGTGGCTTACCTCTTTCTTGTAAATCTAATTAACTTTGCAATATTAATCTACACCTTAAATTTGGTTGTCCTACGCTAAATAGTTCGTAAGTTATAGCGGTTTAAATTTCCACAACTTCGTATGGGAGCCCCAATAAGAAATGGGCGTGGCATGTTGATTTTTTGCCAGATTATTTCAGACTACTATATTAATGTGTCAATTATTATTATTCTAGACAGAAGATTGCAGAAGTTGCAGCTGTTTTAATTTAGAAAAAAATTCGGTCATTTTGTATGGGGCTACTATAAACAGTGGGCGTGGCGCGTCAATTCCCTGTGTCTAGTTGCTCTTGCAATACGAATCCACACCTTAAATCTCGTTGTTCTGCGCTAAATATTTTATAAGTTATGGCGCTTAAACGTTTTTGTTTAATTTCCTCGACTTTATATGGTATCCCCAATAATAAGTGGGCGTGCCAATGGATATTTGGCCAGATTATTTCAAAGTACCATATGAATCTAAGTGCCAATTATGTTCATTCTAGCCAGAGGATTGCAGAAGTTACAGCTGTTTCAATTTAAAAGAAGTACAGGCGCTTTGTATGGGAGCTACTATGAAAAGTAGGCGTGGCTCGCCCATTTCTGGCTAGGTTATGTAGCAATATAATCTAACTCTATGTGCCAAATATTGTTGACCTAGGTGGTATATCAAGTGAGTTATAGCAAGTTAAACATTTTGAAAATTCCGAGGTTAGTCGCTTTGAATGCTTGGTGTGGGCGTAGCTATTGACCGACCATGCCCAATATCAATCCCCTCCGTACCCTTGGATCATAGGTTACTTATGCCAAATTTCTTTAAAATATCTCAATATTTGCTCAAGTTACCGTGCGAACCAACCAGGTGTCGGACAGACGAACGGACGGACATCGTTAAATTGAAATTTAAGCGACGCTGATCACGAATATATATATTTTTCTATATCTACGGAGATTCCTTCAAGTGGTTACAAACATCTGACCGAAATGAGTATATCTTGCATATTACATTATGCAGGGTATAAAAATGTGCCGAACCCTCATTTCGTGTGTAAATTAGTAGTATATGCAAAAATTGTTTCTGAAATAGTGGAAATAAAACAAAAAGATGAATATTCGAGTAAACTACATATGCAGGGTATAATTTGGTCGGCCCCAGCCGACTGTAAGGTGATTTTTTACAGTATCATTGAACGATTTTAGGTAAAGGAGTGTTCACATTTCGGCACCACCAAAAATTATTGGTGGTGCCGAAAAACGAGGTGAAGCTTCACAAACATGGCAAAGCCAGGATTGACACCAATAACGATAATGCTATGTGTGGTGAGATTGGAAGGGATTGACCATTAGGAGTTTTTACAAACTGGTCAAATGATTGATTCTGATCTCTAGTCAACAATTAACGAGATTGAAGCAAGCAATACAATTAAAACGGCCACAATTGATCAACAGAAAAGGTGTTGTGTTCCATCATGACATCACCAGATATATTTGATGATCCAGAAGAAACTGAGAGAGCTTGACTGCGAAGTTTTGATTCGCACTATATAGCCCGGAGTTTGCACCTTCAGATTGTCATTTGTATCGTTCTCCGCAGAACTCTCTTAATGGTGTAAATTTAAATTTCGTCGAGGCCAGCAAAACGCACTTTTCACAGATGGAATAATGGCTTTACTCTAAAAATGACAAAAGGTTATCGATCAAACGGCACATATTTGGTTTAATAAAGCTCGTTTCAAATATTAAAAAAGAGCGTTACGTTTTTGGTAAAATTTGTAACCGAACTTTTTTTAACACCATATCAGAGGCTTTTGATCTTTTGGCTGATTGCAGAGTTGCTTATGCCTTCCTTCTTTATCAAAATTACTGACATTTTAGCAAATATAAGTTTATGAAAATGATAAATAATACTGTGAAACACCTATATGAATTGCATGAATGGAGTAAACCTATAAATACTCCATACGCATGTACATCCATATACATATATTGAATAGTAAACATACTTCATAAAAAATTATATTCCTCATACTTATATAGAATTGATTCATAAAAATATTTACTAAATCTCATATAAATGTGTAATTATGTAATCTTATTTTAATATAATTTGTTAAGTTAATTTACAGTATTTGCTCTCCTCTGTATACTGGAACTCTGTTAAATGACCCTGATATTGTAATCAGAAAAAAACTCAAAAATCCAAAGTAGGACTTCAGTAGTATTAAAACTTCTCTAGACCAAATATATAAACAAATAAAGAAATAATTAAAATATGTTTCATATACTATTAGAAATATAATTAATTGACGTGATTGACAAATGATTTTTCCGAATATACTTGTATATACACGGTGCGACAATTATGTATTAAGACTGCCTCTAGAAAACACTATTAAAAGACGATATCTGCTAATTTTTCGGTATAATTATTCGAAATATTCTCCTCCTGATTCAATACACTTGTTACATCGATTTAATAGTGATTCAAACG